>SDVV010040895.1:0-10492 GCA_016164225.1 Gammarus roeselii | reverse complement strand
AAAGGAAAAATCTTCACACACCGAAGAAAAGGTAAATTCTAGCCCCCAGTCAATCTGGGACAGAGCCTCCGAAATTCTGCTATAATTCCCCTTGTGCCAAACACGTCTCTCCCCCACAGCCACCCGCTCTAGCCCCCCCCCACTGAAGACATACTCCAACACAACAGGAGAATGCTGGCAGCAAGGCAGCGGCGGCAACACAAACAACTCACCAACACGATCATCCTCAGATGTAAGAAGAAGATCCAGTATATTGTCAGAGAGTAGTAAAAAAGTAGGCTCTCTTACCCACTGCAAAAGTCCAAGAGATGAGAAAGTCTAAAAATTGCATGTCAATTGGCCGGATGTAGCCACCAATAAGGTCCAAGGACCAGTCAATTGTTGGTAAATTAAAAGCATTTAGTTTTACCCATCTGTTGCTTCAATAAATGTTTTGATTTGAGAGTCATATTTGTTTTCAAATCCATCATCTGAGCTCAATGAAGTTCCGAATTTGCTTTGAAACTGTCGTCTGAGCTTGACATTGGTAGGAAACTTAGCCAAATCAGTCATACAAGATCTTGACAAAATAGGGCGCCGACTACAGACTGGCTGCATGGCAAGTGGAGCAGAAATTACAGGATTAGTCTTTTTATCTCCAATTACATGAGCGACAAAACAATAAACAGTAGTTAACATATTAAATGCAGTTTACCATTTAGCATTTTATGGCAAGATGATAGTAGCATAAGTAATATAACAAATAA
Organism: Gammarus roeselii; assembly: GCA_016164225.1. Lineage (NCBI taxonomy): Eukaryota > Metazoa > Arthropoda > Malacostraca > Amphipoda > Gammaridae > Gammarus > Gammarus roeselii. The sequence continues at coordinate 9,746 of SDVV010040895.1, read as the reverse complement.
ATAACTCATAAGCAACCGTTATTTTATTTTTCTGTTCCAACATTACCAGACAAATCCAAGCTTCCTCTGCTTGGGAATCTAGGTTTAGATTTATTGACTTTGCCTTTGTGTTCAAGGTGTGGTAGAAGTAACTGTGATCAACAATAGACTAGCAGAAAAGCAAGTTCATATCTTATATAGCTTCCTTCAGCATACAATTCATGCAACACATTACTTAATGCTTAGAACAGTACACAGAATTAGTCTGAATGGTTGGATGCCTCATAGACCAATATAAACCCATGACAGGGGAAGAAACTGTGAGCAAAATATTGTTTTGTGGATGTTCCCAGCAGAATAATTGTCAATATCTTGCACATGCCCACTCTGTCATGAGAATCAAGGAACAGATCTCCCAACCCCAAGATCTAGCAAAGCCCCAAAAGAGTCACCAAGATTTTTCCTAAGTCCAGGGAGATCAAGTAATTGTTACCAAGATCAGATGGAAGTGAACACCAATTAAATAAATTGTAGTCAGAGATGTTCTTCCCAATTCCAATCTTCTGCAGACTGGCTTTAATCAGATATACAAACTAAAGTGTAAAGTTGCATCATGCTTACAGTTTTTAGTATTCACACTGCAATACAAATAAATACTACCTAATATATAACAGGTAAAACACCACCCAATGACCCAACTTCACAAACTAGATTACCAGAAGAAATTTTTTGACAAGTTAGATGACAATGCAGTGCTCGACATGATGATAAACATGACTGCCTGTCATAAGCAATAATATTAAAGCATATTTCTAGGCTTGTCTATCGCATTAGCAAAATGCTATTAAAAGAACAATATCAAGCCCACGTCTATGGAACACGTTTTTCAAAGTATGCTAAGAAATTTGAGGATAATCTTAACACGGAAGGAGCGTGACGAATATAAACAAACTCTGACGTTGTTGTACTAGGACGTTTCGTCAACCATCACAAGGCAAAGGAAAGCCAAAATCATGCGGTGCCACCGCAGTCTGCTCTTAATATGTGGCATCTCAATATGGGTGTCGTGCCATATCAATGGGTATATGCGAAGTTGGAAATCACAAACACATTCGTTCATTTAACATATCTGTGAAAGATTGTTTGTCATTAATTATATCGCTTGGAGAAGCGTGCATTCTCATTAACTCGACAGTTCCTTTTATCGCCTATATTTCATACTTTTCATCTCTCAAATATTGCAGGGGGGGGAATAGATCACATGAATCTAAACATACTATAAATTTAGAAAATACCCTTCGAAATGGAATATGAGGAAGCAATTCACGATTTGATAAACCCCCTAAATAATTGTGGTACTGTGGGAGGGAGGGCATTGTGAAGTGTCCTTAAGAAAATTGTGAGCAAATTTCTTAACAAAATAGTTCTTTGACATTATTACAATAATTTAAAATAATTGATAGAACACTTAGATACTCAGCGAACAACATCTAACGATGATCTGAATTATATTTTCCAGATGGTCAAGAAGTCTTCGGGTATTTTTTTAATGTAAAACGAGGTCCACATTAGGAATGAAGAGCCCGATCCCCGTCTGGGCTTGTCTGATGATACTCTCCTTAGAATCTCACATCAGCAGAGGCAAGCACGTCCAACTTACCGCTGTGCCAAGCGCACGAGGAGCCTTAACCGGGTAAATCCTATATAGTGTACACACTTGTCCACTTAATCACGTACTTGCATCAGGTAAACACAAAACGCCAACAACGTATTTATTACAGGCATTAATGTTTGTGCAAACAGCCACCACTAGCATCGTTCACCAGTTGGGCTAGGTTATTCCACTCGACACTTAGTTCCTGAAATACAAACAGAATAAATAACGTGTTCAAATAAACAAGATGTCTGCTTTACTCTATTTACGATCTAACATCGCTGTCTCCTCGTTTCATCTATTTGCATTGTTCTTCTGCCCACTGATTTGTTTGAAAAATATACATTTCGCTTGACAGTAATTTTTTATATGACGAATCGATGGCATTTTTACGCAGTCGAACGGATCAGCTGTTATGGTAGTAAGCAAAATGTGTTACAGAGCTCCGAGTGTTGTCCGCCGTCATATAATACAAGACTTCTTAAATATATCGATAAGTTGACAGTTATTTTCTCTGGAATATACAAATCAACAAGGGAGCGGTGCCCACTCATGCACCCACTACCTCTTCATCGCTGCTCAACCATTCTGCTACCATTGTTCGTAGACTACTAACAGTAGCGGTGTAAGACGAGCTGCGAACAACATTAAATGCCCGTTAAAATCAATACCAAATGTAAAATTTCTCAACTAAAAATATTACTTCAGAGTATGGTCAATACATCTATGCTACTTTGATGAATCATTAGTGCGTATGCAGAAGTAGAATACCAGAGCTTTTAAACGAGAAAATCAATTGGTTTCGATACGTTTAATTCACAGCGTGCATTCCAACGAATGATGAGCAACATAACTCTCCCATTACACTGCAAAGTAAGTCTACATAAATATAAATGCACAATCTTAGCATGATGAGCACCATTGGTAGAGTCTGTCACATGAGTTCGCTTGATCAACGTGAAGAAGCATTTCATACGTTATAGCTCGCACTAGTACGTTATGGCTGTCACATTTACCACTGAACCTGTTACGTAGTCCCAAGACTAGTAGATTGCTTGCTTGAATCAGCCTGTGAACCTCAACCATTCTCAGACTCGTAAAAAAATACCTAGTAGATTGCTATATACCATGGTGGGGTACCCTGCTGAAGCAGTTCCCATAACAGGCTACCATCTATAAATCATGAATGATTCAAGGAGCACGTTTGTATCAAGTCCTGAGTGGATTTAATTACCATACGTTCATCATTTATGTAAATGGTGGGAGTAGACAGCCTACTAACCACTCTAAATCATTGTACCGACGCTATCTGTTTTTATTGACAAGAATGTCTGATGAGTTTACTCTACAAACTACTCTACAGCTACACATCATGTGACCATGGTGAAGGTTAAGTTGAATCAGTGACTGACGAGTCGACTCTATGGTTTATTAATAATAATTACCGTCGAGGTAAATTACGGTACCTAAAACACTAGTCTGAGGGAAAGTGACGATGGGGCATTAAACTGTAGCTCCATGACCCATGAGTCGATGCTTCTACCTTACTTCCCCTTACGTCGCTGCGGTTAAACATACCGCAGCGTCGCTACGGTATGTTTAACACTAATGTACGTGGAAGTAACGCTAGGGAGAATTATACTGGAGCTTTAAGCCGATGAGTCGATGTTTTTTTGTCCTACTTCCTTACAATATTGCATTCAACCATGCATCGCACTTTGATGATTCCACCCACGCTCTACGGCAGCAGATATATGTTATTCTAGGTTACAAGCGGTTACTGAAGGTAAATGCTGGGTAAAACTAATACCGCAACAAGTGCCCTACGATTATAGTTGCTTGATCCAAAAATACCTTTATTAGCGTATAGGTTATTTTATATCAGTCACACATGAGTCATCGAAGTAAATAACAGCAAAACATGGTGCAGCGACGGTCATGTCTGGTACAAGCTTGATTCCCGGAATCATGCCATCATTCCCACAACATTACCAAGCAGAAGGGAGCGGCTACGAATTAGTTTGGCTTCGCATCCAACTCAATCCCACAAAAGAGAGCAACCTTGTGCTAATGCGCATCCGAAATTCGTCTGATTCCTTGTATCATGAAGATGCTAATGACCAACCTTGCACTCGTCAATTTTTCTCTTTCATAAATTACGTCAATGTGAATAGTTGCATTAGGTGTCTCGACCTTTGCTGCCGACTGAACCTTCTAGCATTGATAAGCCATAACCTGCCAAAATTCTTTCCGGATTTGTTGTTCATATTACAAAGAATTTTTTAGAATTGTCTTGGTAAAGAGGTTCTCAAAATTTTGTTTATTTTACAAACAATGGTCAGAATCGTTCCTGTGAGTAAGTTATGGTTTTGTCTTGATTTCTATCAAATTATTTGTCCTCTTACTGTCTGAATTTGTCATTCGCTCCCTAAAGTGTACTCGTGAGCTCGCTGTGTAAATCGTATGCAACCATTAATGAACTGTACACTAATGAAACCGGCTACTGGCGAGGGATTCTATCAGCGCATTCTGTTCAACTGAAACTTTAATTCATGTTTCTTTGCTGCTTCACACAACTAATTCATTGTAAGCTTTCTCACGTGTTTTGCGCTTTAAGAAACATTTTGTAAGCCGGTCCGAAAGGTTTATCGTTTCTAATTTTCGGAATTATAACTGATTTGTGTGCTGCTTACACATATTATTTTAGATTTACAACTGTGTAGTGATGATGTGGTGAAGCTGTGTAAAACTTGAACGTACGCGTCAGACTCTAAAATAATTTCAATCCTTCTATGCAAACCTGCGTTTAATTGGTTACGGTCCCCAGAGAATTCAGGGTGAGAGCGTTTCTTTGCAGCTCTTCATAACCAATGTGCTTTCAAAATATTGTCATCAATAGACATCTCTTTATTAGCCCTAGCATAGCAGCTACTAAGTGTTAGAAATACTTCTTCTACGTGAATAACTGTGTAACAGACCATTCGATCAGATTCTTGTTGATCACCTTTTCATCATCGTTATCCATCTACTTAGGCAATATCCACACACGGTCCTTCACAATATAAGGTCGCGGGTCCTCCTCTTAACGCAAAGCCTTAAAATGATAAGCTAGTAAGACGCTCTCTAATCCCCTCCAACAACAAACCATCTGAATAGTTCACTTCACACTTCACAACCCGCAACAGAAGCAGATCCTGCTGCATGTGTTCAGTAGTAAGTGTCAAATGCGCATGTGCCATGAATAACAGGGACTGCATATCATGAAAAAGCCAAAAATGCAACAGAACCAGCAAGCCTATAAACATAGAGCTTCCGTATTGCCCAACCACTCCGATGGCCAGCATTTGACCAAAAACGCGATAAGGAGACGCCTACCCTCTTCCACAGGGTAGCTCATTTGGGGGTAGATACTCACCCAACGCTACTGAACTCTCCATCTTCCAGCCCTTGTACCTCTGAAACTAAGTCCATAACCCCCATTTCTCTCTCCGAAGCAGAGCATCTAATTGTCGCCTCAACAGAAAATCCCGCAACAGCAAAGCAGGCTCACTGTGTAGCATCAGGCACCAGCGCCGGGTCAACAGAAAATACTAAGACCCTGAGTCGTTACTCATTGGTGATGTACCCATGACAAATGTGCTAAAGTCCGACCTTCCAGATAGATGCACTTTTAAAAAGATAAAATCAACGATTATGGTGCCCTGCATAAATTCATTGAAAGCGCAAATCCATACAAAAATTACATTATTGTGTTCACGGACTATGTCGAAAGTGAAGTGGTAGTAAAAATAATCCCCACAATCCCCACGTGGCAGAGCCCCTCAATCTGAAAACAATGGGGCAGAGGCACCACTTCATGAGTCATTGCCACTCTCTGAAGCTCAGAGTTATTCCAACAGGCATACTAAGAGGTGAATCCACCGACGCCCCCGACGAGCGATTGTTTCATCCGAAGAATGATAATTTAAACAAAAGTGGGATTGTATGAGGTTTCAACACGGTAGCACGCTACGTTCATCAGTGGGTTGAGGCATTGCCATCCAAATATTATAACAATATTAGGAACAAGCAATCCCTACTCAGGTCTCCTCCCTTCCTCTAATTCCTTCCGTCATATGGCCTTTGTTTCGTATCATCACCCCAGCACACGTCAGCAAAGGACATCTACTCGCAGAAAACTCAAATCGGAGTGCCCTCTCGTCACCCCCAAACTAAAAATCACCAATCAGCGACTCCTTATCATCCCCTCACAAACAGCTCCATGGAGTGCCATTTCACCACACCCACACCACACCAATAGCGTCCCATCAGCGCCTCCTTATTGTCCCCTCACAAACTACGTCCAATTAACGCCAACCCATCATCATCCCCATAGAAACAGCGCACAATCGGCACCCGCTCTTCATCCACCGGGTACCTCCAATGTTAATACTGTGCCCTCCTATTTGCCGCCCACGTCTCTCGTACCACTCCAACACACCAACTGCTATCCCTTCTTCTCCTATCCTGCTCCTTCACTCAACACTACTCATGCAAATCTGTCCAACTATGCTTGCAGCACAGCCCAACCCAACTTTTGCTACCATTCCCTAATCTCTGCCCTAACACCATCTCTCCAAAGCCCGCTCACCACTCCCATATATTTCCCCCCGCCACCCATTCCTTCCCATGCAATCAGCCTGCAATCGCCGCTTCCTCATCATCCCCATGTCAAAAGCTCCCATCGGCGCTTTCTCATCATCCCAATCGCATTACCTTCCAAACAGTGCTTACTCCTTTAAGCCTTGCCAAAAGCTCTCAGTCGGCGCCTCATTATTATCCTTCCCAGACATACAGCTCCCTACCGCCGTCGTCTCATCATCCCCATACCAACAGCTTCCGTTCAGCCCCCCTTCATAGTCTCCACAACAAAAGACCCCCTTCAACGCTTACTCATGATCTCAAAAAAAGTGGCACACAATCTGTACCTCCTCATCCTCTCTACAACAACAGCGCTCAGTCAGTAGCCCTTTCAGCGCACATTCATCGTCCTAAAAACAACGGTCACGCCACTGGCGCTACCCTTCCTCCAATCACTTCCGGAACAATACAAGATAATTCAAATCTTCAAAAGACAACCCTCCTATCGGGGAAACTTACTTGACAGCAAGACAAATTCACCAAATACGGCCAGTCCCCCTTCCATCATAAGCAGTGAGGTTATGAACGGACGCCTCTTCAGCCCTGTACTAAGTCAGGCTCGCGGTCCAACAACACTGGTTGGGAGCAGTCATCCAATTTCACCTAAGATAGAGTCTTTACAATCAAGCGAGAGGACATCTAATAACAATTCTCAAAATCAGAAACAAATGACGTTACTTCGGTACTGAATAACCTCAAATTACAGATAATGCCAACGCACAAAGATGGCCACTGCCTCATCCATGTCCTCAGCAAATCATGGCAGTATCGAACTGGGTATTGTTCCGAACACGACATCGACTCGTTACTGGGCGCTGCATGGTTAAAAAAATGATCACGACGACGCCTACGTGATATTTACGAAACGGTACTTCTACAACAGAGACTACAATCCTCCCTGGGAGGCCTGCTCCCAACAATGCTGAACAGCGCTCTAGGACTTCAGATTGACATAGCTCAGGAAGACGGTTTCGCCCCTACAGCAATAAAGTCCATCAAGCCACACTTGAAAAACAATCAGTCAGGTCCCAGGGTACTCATTCACCTAAAAGATCATCATTACAGTGCATCTGTACCTATGCAGAAATTCTCAAAATCCCCCAAAACAATCAGTAAGCCTAATGATAAAAACTTCTGCTCCAATGAATTCACCGCCCTGTATGATGGACCTGACACATTCATCTACGCAGATGACCGCAAGACAACGTCTATAAGAGCCAAAAACCTATCACAAGCAGCACTGCCGCTATCGGTAGCAACCACACAATTCGAAGCAATAATCATCGCAGAGCGCCCGCACACATGTGACTAGATAGCACTCGAGCTCCTCTTGAGCCGAGCGGCAATTGCTTACCTCGTGTAAGTCAGACACATTCCTGTTCCAACCCGGCGTCTTGTGCCTTCCTTTTGGCGTTCTCACACCACACGCTTCCCTGGCAGCCATGTGAGCTGCACCACATATACACTCCTACAGCTCCTCTGACTTGTCTCTGTCAGCTGCTGCATGGATTCGCAGCACTTCTGGTCGCAAGGTCTCAGACTGATTTACAAGTACTAAACAGAATATATAAGTCATAGCTACATAATTGAATTTCCAGTTAATGGACTGAGTGGCTGTATCCCCATTAATCATAACAGGGAGTGTATGTAATGAGAGCTCTGCATGGAGGGCAAGTACTCTGGCAGATGCGTGTAATCCCCTACAAACACTCGCGTAATAATGTTGGCTATTGCTTGGATAAGTGCTGAGTGGTCTAGTAATTTTACTGTTTTCCAGTAGTAATTACCATGAGTGTGTGTATCCTGGGGCAGCAGTGAATCATCTACATAGTCTAGTTAATTATCTGCCAGGAGTATCTGCTATTCATGAAATGTTCTGATGCCTGGATGGCAATTGAAATCCCCCATAACACAAACATGATCATGTCCTGATCCTCTAAAGATTGCTTCTAACTTTCCATTGCTCACAGTTACTAATTTCCCATCATATTGATCTGCATATGGCAAATAAACGTTATTAAATAGAATAGATATCCCCTCAACATTTAGAGATAATCCAAGTATCCTGTCATCATTGTACGGCAGAATTTTTTACGAAATGTGCTCAGTCAATCAAACCATAAGAAGGGTAGCCCACCAAACGGGCGTCCTCTTAGTATCCTTTCATCTGAATTGATTGAAGATATTTCGAAAGTATGGACGCAGCCATCTCTAGATAAACTAATCAGAAGCTCATGTTTGATCAGCCACGTCTCCTGTAATGTCCATATGTCATTATATGTACGCAGCTGTTGCACAACGCTTTCTGCACGATGAAACCCATAACAGTTAAATGTGCCCCAAAGAAGGCTTCCCTGAGGAGTTTGCATTTGACCCGAAGAAAACGTTACATTGATTTCATTTGAAGGGCTCCAAGCTTTACTTGTTATCGTAGAATTTTTGAACGCGGGCGCCTGCAGGCCACAATCCAGCGACTTGAGGAGCCTAACTTCTAGGTAGCGTCCATAGATTATGAAGGCAGTCAATTTTCCGAGACGATGGAGCGTCTCCACGGCGTAGCTGCCATCTCCGGTCAGCTACCCTATCTCCCTCAATGTCAGTTCACTTGTGATGTCTCTGTAGATGGACACACACGTGCAGCTTTCTTTCTAGAGAATAACGCCTTCATACGTCATTCTACCGGTTCCAATGATTTTTTTTCTACGGTCGACTTTCTGATATTTCCTGCCTTCCCGGTCATTTTTTCTATTGATGCAGTCAGCACCCGCACTCCGGCTGTCTTGCTTGCGTGACGCAGTCGGTTTGACCTCCGTCCCCAGCAGACCAATTGTCTTTGGTGGGTGAAGTTCCTCTGATGGGTCAGTTCTCTTGTATTATTCCATGTCTACTCCATCCAGTCAGAAGACCACATCGAGCTGGCTTGGTTGGAGTTATGGGTTGACGTTATGGGTTGACGAGCTGGCTTGGTTGGCGTTATGGGTTGACGTTATGGGTTGACGAGCTGGTTTGGTTGGCGTTATGGGTTGACGAGCTAGCTTGGTTGGCGTTATGGGTTGACGTTATGGGTTGACGAGCTGGGTTGGTTGGCGTTATGAGTTGACGTTATGGGTTGACGAGCTGGCTTGGTTGGAGTTATGAGCTGACGTTATGGGTTGACGAGCTAGCTTGGTTGGCGTTATGAGTTGACGAGCTGGCTTGGTTGGCGTTATGAGTTGACGTTATGGGTTGACGAGCTGGCTTGGTTGGCGTTATGGGTTGACGTTATGGGTTGACGAGCTGGTTTGGTTGGCGTTATGAGTTGACGTTATGGGTTGACGAGCTGGCTTGGTTGGCGTTATGAGTCGACGTTATGGGTTGACGAGCTGGTTTGGTTGGCGTTATGAGTTGACGTTATGGGTTGACGAGCTGGCTTGGTTGGCGTTATGGGTTGACG
>SDVV010040894.1:0-10492 GCA_016164225.1 Gammarus roeselii | reverse complement strand
ATTGGCATTGGAATGAATAAAAAAAAATCATATTTTGCAAGTAAAAAAGAAAAAGTTATAATTTGTTTTGCTACATTCACTATTATCACAAAATATTACATTATCCCCAAGAGCAACCACACTTGCTCTCTTCCCTAAAATTAAACGATGTCGGTGCAATGGCTCACCCGTTAACCGTTCTGCGATGTTTCCAACATACTTGCGGGATGATTTCTGATAAATCTTTTTTATTCAGTTGATGTGCTTGAGAATGTTACATGGCTTTGTATTTTGTTGCTTCAGAATCATAAGTAACGTAATATTTCCCTGCTGTGCCATGTTTGTTTGTAAATTACTGTACCTAACATTTCAAGTTATTATGTTTATTATTTGTAATGCTACTTCATACATGGATATAAACAATAATTCTAACACTAAATATACATGTTTCTACTTTTTATACTACTGATAACATATACACAACAGAATGTACATATAGTTATTATTTGGGTTGACAGTGTGATTGTTAAGCACTACAAGCACGACGCAGGCTTGAGTTGCTGGCACGTGCCGGAGGTGAGTGTCTTGGAATGCACTAAGCGTGTGAGAGTTATAATTGGCCTTGCGCAGTTAAAGTGTTAAACGGACTCTGACGAGTGTGGACGCCATCCATGAATATTTCATAGTCCAGCACACACTCCCGTAACTGAGACGTCCTCGGGAGGTGGCGAGTGCACGCGTGCTAATCTAGCGGCTGGTTGTGGTGTACTGAGCTTGTGTTAGGCCAATGTACGCGATGCTGGCAGGGTACCGCAGACAAAGTTGTCGCACTGGCGGCAGCGTGAATGATTGAAAACATCCATACGCATGGTAAAGCGCAGCACATAAAGTTTAAGAATATATCTTATAGTCGATGCAAAATATTCACACAAGGCTTATGCAAAAATTGATTTGTAGTAATGCAATGAGGTTATTTAGGTTTCATGAGAGATAGGTGACTAGTGAGTGTATTTCGTGTCACTAGTTGACTTGGTAACTAGTTTTATGAGGTCAAAAGACTAGTTCGGAATAAATTAGTTTTGACGTTTTTATTTAATGTAGTTGTATAGCTATATTCATTCAAACGGTACTTACAATTGCATGGTACCATTTCACTTATATATTTGATAATGGATGAAAGAACACATCGGTCACACTGTCAGTATATTGCATTATTTTCAAGGTTGTGCCGCAGCTACAAAGGCTTTTCAATCTCAGATACTCACAAGATTTTCAAATTAGCAACAAGAGAATAGGAAGGGAATGAATAATAAGGCATGTAATTTGCCTCATGAATTGATTAATGAATTGAAGTTGTACAATGCAATGCAATGCAAGATAAACAAATTGGCAGTGGGAAACTTAGCTAACTATGGTGGTTTCCGCAAGAGACCAGGACTGGAAGACAATGCTCGTGGGGCACCATCGTTTGGGGTGCCCCGGCTTGGTCTTGAGCCTGGTGTCCAAGAAAGAGGCCTGCTGCCGGGATGACTGCTATAGCTGGATCCAGGAGATGTTGTGGCATTCTTGGGAAGGACCGTTTCTTTTGACTCTTGGGCCTATGAACTCCCATTGTAGGTGTTCCCCGGGTAGCCTGGCTGGGCCCCCCGGGTCCGGACCAGTATTGGCAGGCAGACTCACTAAACCACGCACTAAGATTATTATCGAATGAGTGAATTGGTTCAATGCCTTGCTGTAGGCTTACTCAATGTTGCCGCTAGTGGTCTGAAACTTACATTTTAGATATGCCGAGCCCATGATTCGGTCTATTTGAATGAGCACCATGAACAAGAGAATGCTTACCTCTTCATTTTAGTACCAATTGTAGGGACACTTGTCCTCTACATCACTCACCCCTTAGAACTGAAGTTATGTTGAAGTTATGTTGAACTGAGGAGCTAAAGGCAATATTATTCTGTAGGGCAGGATGGCTTCCAACCAGGGCGTGCCGGGACCCTGGCAAGTTGTGCGAGTAAAGGTACTAACTTTCCAAAGATCTAATAAAGGCATTACTTGCGTTAATCTACGAGTACTTGCTCATCAAGACACCTGGAGACTGTTGACACCCTAATGTTGCTGCGGCTGAGCTTTGCATCTATGGGTAGCTACATTTTTATATGGTTTAGGCATGCATGACTGCTGTTTTTACCTACCAAACTAGACACTGGTTACATACTGGTCCTGTTGCAAACTATTGATAAGCCACTTCCTGATTTCTTGTGCCATGTTTTTATTCAATAAATTTTTTATTTAATGTTTTGAATGCTGACATGCTTTTCATTGTAAGTTGAAGGTAGGGTATTTTATTTTAAAGTGGGTCACCAATTTTAGAGTCACTTGTCCTGTACATGTACACATAACCTAGAATTGATAATTCTGTATATTGTACGAAGAATTAATGTTATGACGTAAAAAATGCACTGATAATGGTTTAATTCAAATAAGAGAGTTGACAATCTTCAATAATGATAAAAATATACTCTTATTTCTGATTATGTCGGTAAGATTAGTTTGAATGAATGATATGTGGGCTGAAATTGCATTGTGTGGCTGACTCGAAACGTTCCGGAAGTCTAGCGCGGTGGTGGTAGGTGGTTTTTGTTTGGCAGTTGGTGCTGGAATGTTGTTTTTGCTTTAAAGGCAGCGGCGGTAATCGCAACGTGAAGATGAACAAATGTGCCGGCATCGAGAGAAGTGTGGGCGGAAGTGCATCACAATAGTAAACTAGAATGGCCGGAATGCGGCTGTGCACTGAACGCTACATTGCCTACAAGAGAGTTTATGATATAACGAGCACAAGCACGCACAGACATAACATAATTAGCATACGTAGTATGGCTAACGAAATATTTTAGAGCAAAACATGAATAGCGGGGTATATCACCCCGGACAATAGCGGGGTGATATTCTGTTACAAATGAATTCGAAGTGGTAGCTAGCACACCACTTGTCAATTGGCACCTTCGATTGGACACATGTAGCTCTGTGATATGTATATTGGTGAAAGAGACATTATTTGCCTATGACTGTATAAAAAATCTACTTACAGGTGTTTACAGGTAAATGTCACTAATCTGTAAGAGTTCTGCATAGAAAATTCGAGATTTAATAGGCACATCCGAATTCTCACCTGTCATCCTTAGAGACACTTTAATAATGAATGTTCCAGGTAACCCTTGTAGTTAGCTATAGTATTCAGATGCTCGAATATTACCTGTGGTATATGAAATGCAATGATTGAGTAATAGTTTGGAATTCAACACTGAAATCTCCCGTTCGTAATAAATTCACTTGGAATGTAATCACATATATAAAGATCATTTGCCTAATATTTCAGACTGTTATAGGTTGAAGATATGTTGGTTTTGCAGTCTCGTGCTCCCCTAACGTATAATGATGTATTCAAATAAAAAAATACAGCACTAACTGCCGTGATATACACCTGAGCTTACCACGGATATCCAAGGGATTGAGCTGCTAGGAAATTACTTCCAACAAACGGATGTTTCCAACATGGTTCTCAAGATTAATATCTGAATCACTTATTCATCTTCATGATATAAGTCCTATGGCGTTTCTGTGCATTAATATATTCGCACTTGTTTGTTGAATAAATATTTGTTCCACTTCCATTATGTGTGAGATCATCATTTATGTACTAGCTTGATGTAATGTGTTGTAGCATACAGAGAGATGCAAATACTCTGATCAAGAGAGGTGATTGCTTAATAGCAAATGATGATTTAGATGAGCATGTCATGCGTATAGTGTTAATAAGATTATTGTACGGTCAATTGGGGTCCTCTACATGTTTACCTCTGCAAGCTCAGAAAAATCAGGTGCAGAATACGACTGAACTTGCGATAAGATAAGCTGGGACTTGACTGTGTTTCGCATATTAATAAATTTGTTAAAACTAAGCAGTCATTTATATATTGTCTAACCATCAGACAACTCAAGCTGAGACATTCATGGTGCATTGCGTATAGAAATGGAGCATGTATAGCTTGAATCAGCATACATAGCTACGAAGAATATGTAGCTTAAATATTCCTATATAAACACAAATGATGTACATTGAGTGACAAAAAACTTTCAGCGTTGCATAATACTGCCAGAAGGACAAAATATTCCCATAAAACAGTGGTAAAAGTGTTCTTTCAAATGTGCTTCCGTATTTCACGGCTGTTTTAGTAACCTGGCAGACCACTCACATTTCTGTTAGATATAGTTTTGTATCAAGTGTACATCTATGCTCATGATGATTTATATAAAGTGTATTACTATTACTATTTTTATTGGTATGCAACATAGTCGCCACCAGTTACTATGTTGCATAACAGAACTGGACACTCAAAGGTTACTGGTAGTTGCCTATCGTTTGAATTGAAATTAAAAATGGATGTACACGAGTTAGAATTCGCTCCATTGCATAACAATGCGCCCTAAAGGCTTTTGTTTGAATGTCTAGTGGTAAAGCAATATGTCAATGGCTACCTGGTTTCAACAAATCAAATAACATTCAAATTCAAAACTTTTTAACATCAACTGATAGTTTATTTTAATTTAAAACTGTCAGACAAAAGTTGCTTCTCAATGTTACATTCTATTATGTAAGACGCTTGGTTGGTTAAAGACGTTGGCGTTTAGTCGCGGTCATCCTATACTTCTCATGTATAAATATGCCGTTCGCAGCATAGTGTGCACACATCTCGTTCTAATCTATATTCTTGTTAGCCCATCTTGCGATAGTATCGCACGTAATAATACAGACCTGCCCTGCAAGTGCACACTAAGATATAGGTATGCAAAGCTCAGCATATGAGGTGCACGGCTGAGTTGAATATTGTGAAACGACAACGCACACAATTTTCTCAACCCCGCGCACAATTGTGCAATCTGGCGCACTGTTCTAGATGCAACCAAGAGGCATGTACTACTCAGATCAAAAGCTCTTCAAAGATGCATAGATAATCCATGATGAAATGAGGTATGTGTTGATGATTTTTAATGCATAGCAGAAAGCTATCTACCTCTGTAAACACTATCCTACCCCAGAAAACAGAACTGCTATTATCTGCACGCTGTTGTAGTTCATCTTCTGCTGCAAGACTAATGTCACAATCTGTGTGCTCAATTGTGAAAGATTTTTTGAGCAGTATATGCCAGGACATCTCCCTCAGCTTTCCCTTATCATCTGCTTCAGTGCTTTACCCTATCATCCCCTGAGGGCTGAGGCTGCTAGTGCTGTGGCATCTTATTTCATGCCTTGGCTAATTCTGTGTCTTCTCATTTTATTCATTAATGTGTCTACATAGACTACACTAGCTTGTTAAACCCAATTTTTTTTCTTTGTGAGGGGCCTCAGATGCAGCCAACACAATCAATCACAGTCTCCTTAGCTAAGCTATGAGGTCTTCTATCTAAACTTGTCTCCCTCATGTCCCTTGGCTCTTATATCATAGAGAATTGATTTCTTATACTCTGGCCAGTAGCCAGGGCCCATTATAATGTTCTTTAAACATTTTCAACCTTCTTTTTTTGAACTATTGATGTCTCTCTAGACTCTAACCTGGTAGTCTTCCTGTGTTTCCCAAACCCATCAATGACCTTGTGACAATGTCAGCTTACAGGCCCATTTCTCTCTACTCCTGTCTTGCCAACTCAAAAGGAGTGCTGACTGTGGCCTACTGGTCTTCATAACCCCAAACACGAATATTCAATGTCTGGAAAAAAACTCATTCCCGTCACCGAAGAGAGAGATTTAGGTGTCATCATTAGTAACAACTTAAAAAGCAGCACGCAATTTTTTGATGGTGGGAAAGCAACTAGCAGTGTGTGTTCAATCCTGCGTTTAAGTATTTATGCGTCTTGCACTGTAGAAAACATGCATAGCCATAATATCTGTGAAAATGAACTAAATATTATTTAAAGATCATTATTAGCAAGGCATATGGATATTTACATATGTTCTGGACTTCTTGAGTAAGCAAAAGTAGGGCACCCTGCGGGCCACACAAGCATCTGGGCAGAAGCACACCTACATATATAGAAAAAAATTGATTTTTCCAATTTCCTTGCAGCAGATGGTCTGGTGTTGCAGTGGGCTTTGGGGTGGATGGATGATTATTCATTTTGTAACACTTCATTTTAGTGATTCATTTTCTTATTTTGTGGGCTCTATTATTTATGTGTGCCCTTTTCATTGTGATCTATTTTGTATTAGTGATATAATTATGTATTGTTTGACATCTGCAGGGGCCCTGCAGGGTGACAAGCGATGACTTTGCTTGGGGCTCTTGTGGAGCGCAGAAGTGGCTACTGCTCCAACTACGTTAAACCTACTCTGAATCTACGCAAAACCTACTCTGAATCTACGCAAAACCTACTCTGTATTTACGTTATACCTACTTGACACCTACGTTAAACCTACTTGGTACCTACGTTAAACCTACTTGGTACCTACGTTAAACCTACTCGGTACCTACGTTAAACCTACTCGGTATCTACTTTAAACTTAATTGGTATCGATGGTAAACCTACTTGGTATCAATGTTAAACCTACTCCGTATCTGCATTAAACCTACTTGGTATCTGCGTTAAGCCTACTCGGTATCTGCGTTAAACCTACTCTGTATCTAGATTAAACCTACTCAGTATCTATGTTAAGCCTAGTCTGTATCTACATTTAACCTACTCTGTATCTACATTAAGCCTACTCTGTATTTAGGTTAAACATACTCTGTATTTAGGTTAAACATTCTCTGTATCTAGGTGAAACCTACTCTGTATCTAGGTTGAACCTACTCTGAATCTGCGTGAACCTATTTGTAATCTACGCTGCACCTACTTTGCCACTCTTCAATAGCCCTACGGGGGAGTCTGCATCAACTTTGCGTTGGGACTCCGGTGGAAAACGAAATAAAACTACTACTACTACAGTCGTCATTGCTCCTGGTACAGGTCGAGGCAATTAGGCCAGGGTGGTGGCTTGCGGTGCTTCCAGTGGTAATGCTGCTGTAGCTGGACACAGTGCTATTGTTGCTTGTTGTGGTGCTGCTGCAGTAGGTCCTGGTGTTGCTGCAGTTGGTCTTGGTATTGTTGCATCCAGTTGTTATACTGCTGCAACTGGTTGAGGCCTTGCTGCAGTTGGTTGTGGTTCTGCTGTGCAGTCATGTGCAATTATTGGCAGTCTTCAGTGTTTTTTTTGCTGTTGTTGACCTAATGAGCACATCCCAACCAGCGTTCTGCCACAGTTTTTGTGCCTTGTTTGTCTTTTATTTCTAGTTTGCTGAGGTGTACTTCTTTCCATGCCTGCATGCCCCCCTGTTGGCAGGGCTGTGGTATGCTGCAAAGGTTCTTACCTTTGCAGACCCCCAAGGGCTCAGCATACCCAGTCCTCAGGTGCACCAAGCCAGGAGAGGCCAGCACACCCATGCGCGTCAGCACCTACAAAGACTCCGCAGAACAACAACGGGAAGATGCTGGAAGGGATGTGCACCATTGGCTTCCAGAGAACAAACCCAAAACCACTCGCATGAAAACACAGAATTTTTCTATACTTTATGAGGTCACTTCTCAGTAACCTGCCCATGATTGAGAAATTTTTTAGAGCTATCAGCCTGTCATGGTAGGACAGACCATGCTCCTGTTTGGTCCACATCCTCTGAACAGACTCGAGCAACTTCACATCCTGGACATAACCAAGATTCCACACTTAGGAGCAGTAATCAAGAATGGGCCTGACATGTGCCACTAAGAGTGTGACCATAAAGTTAGGTCTTCTACTAACTGTTGACCTAAGCAAATCACTACTAAGGCCAGCAGCTCATCTCACAACTTCTCTGACATGGTCATGAAACTTGAGACCAACATCCTCATGTACCCTTCAAATTGCAATGAACTTGGACAAACTCCAAACAATCATCCCCAAAAGTGTAAACAGTCTGCACCGAGACCAATTCAACCAGCAAATGTGTTCTGAAACGTAAAACAACACACTTGCTAGGGCTCAGTGACAAATTCCATGAAGATGCAGTCTGGAATATTTTGACAAGGTCTCCCTGCAAAGCAGACACACCACCAACAACATCATGACATTGGAAAAAAACAAATAAATTTTTATTATCATCAGCAACTGCCCCAAACTTAGATACAAGGCCATCCATCAAAAAATCAATATATATGAGAAAAGAGGACTGGACTCAAGACTGAACCCTGTGGAACCCCACTCAGAACATCTCAGTTCACTATTCACTCCATCAACACCAACACACATAATTCAAGAATGAAGAAAACTACCAATCCACCTCAACACAACCCCAGAGATTCCAAGTGCTGGCAACTTCAGAAGCAAAATGGGATAGGCGACAACATCAAATGCCTTTGAAAAATCATGCATGGCCATATCCACCACCAAATCAGCATCAACAGACTTAACTACATCCGAATAGACCAGCAACATGTGATCCTCTGTTGGTCTAGCCTTCCTAAATCTAAACTGTCTGGAAGACAGGAGCTGGTAAGACTCGAAATAGTCCAACAGCTCAGCAGCAACAATCCTCTCCATCAATTTACAGCAAACAGAGGTAAGGCTAACTAGAAGATAATTGAGGGGAGCATATCTAGATTTACTTTAATAAATTGGAATCTCCTTTGAACTCCTGCATGCATCAGGAAGCACTCCACTCTGGAGAGAAAGGTTAAAGATTATAAAAAGAGGCTGTATCAATTGCACAGCACACTCCTTCAACAACTTGGGATGGAGTCCATTCATGCCCATTGCTGAACTAACATTGAGCCCCGCCAGAACCTCATGGACATTCCGAGACCTTATGGCAAACTCGCTCCTTTGGCCATCAAATAACTGGAAAGAAGCAGGATTGGGAGGAACATCCTCTCTATATACATCAGAGAAGGCGCTGATAGAAGCTCAGCCATCTCTAGTAGATTGTAAATCAGCTGTCCACCTGCATTACAAAGTGGTCCAACCCCAAGACGATCTTTCTTCTTCCTTCATAAGCATGGAACAGCTTTGGGAAGTCACTATGCCGTTGCATAAGGTATTCCTTGTACTGAAATCGGCTGAACAAAGCATGTTTTCGAAAATGACAGTTGAGATCAAGAAAGGTAGCTAGTGACTCCCAAGTATTTGATCATTTCTGCCAAACTTCCTTCTTGAAATCTTGTACTCATCCCATGCATTTGCTCTCCTGGCCTTCAACCCATGGGGAGGCCTCGCAGACCATGGTACCCTAGGCTAGTCTCCAGCAAGAGGCTTATGTAAGTCTATCAGACTCCTCAGTATAGTGAGGAACACATATTATGCCTCACAAACACCCAGATAAACAAATTTCAGAGGTTAATCAATTCATG
Organism: Gammarus roeselii; assembly: GCA_016164225.1. NCBI lineage: Eukaryota > Metazoa > Arthropoda > Malacostraca > Amphipoda > Gammaridae > Gammarus > Gammarus roeselii. Next base: position 1,099 of record SDVV010040894.1, on the reverse strand, counting down.
ATAATGCTCCGGAAATAGCGCCTAGTTACCCCGGTGCCAAGAAAACTCCCAAGCTTGGTGTCTTGCACCATCAGGAAGCGAAGACATTCACTAACAAATAATCACAAATAACAGGCGAGTGAGCACACCTCCGGAAAGGAGCCAAAACAACAACATCCCCAACACGATCTGGCTTGCTTGTAAAAAATAAATTCAGTATGTTGCGGGACAAGAAAAAAGCAATCCAAAAACAGTTGATCCGTCAAGTTAACATTCTCTTCCTGCACCAACCCATCTGACCACTTCACCAAGGGCAAGTTGAAATCCCCCAACACGACCAACACAGAAGTTGCTTATCAAACTTATCAGATCAAGATTTTCCTGATCACCATATGATGGAGGTCTGTAAACAGCCAAAATCCACAAATCAAGTTGAACCAGAATGACTGCTGCTACCTTTGGCAAGTCCAGACTAACCTCTTCATACTTCAGTGATTTTTTCGAATATATACTAACCCAGTGTTTTCTCACTCCAGTATGCAAATCTCCTCTCACAACCAAAAATCCATGAACCTCAACAAAAGAAGAGCAAATCAAGCTCACAAGCAAAGTCTCATCAACCACAAACACCTTCGTCCCATTTTCTGATGTAAAATCTATTTTGTTTGTAAGACTACTGACATTTGCCTGGCCAATCTTCAGCAATGAAAACTAGGAGACAAACGACTGCAGAGACCCTCAACAATTGATGGACCCAACATCCATAGCACCACCCCCGCGTCCCCCCGTAGCACCGCCGCGGCAAACAGTAGCCCCCTCAATGGGAACGCCACAGCGGCCACCAGAGTCTCCACAGTGGCCACCAGAGCCGCCACAGTGACCACCAGAGCCGTCACCGCGGCTACCAGAGCCGTCACCGCGGCTACCTGAGCCGTCACCGCGGCCACCAGAGCCGTCACCGCGGCCACCAGAGCCGTCACCGCGGCCACCAGAGCCGCCACCGCGGCCACCAGAGCCGCCACCGCGGCCACCAGAGCCGCCACCGCGGCCACCAGAGCCGCCACCGCGGCCACCAGAGCCGCCACCGCGGCCACCAGAGCCGCCACCGCGGCCACCAGAG
>SDVV010040893.1:0-10492 GCA_016164225.1 Gammarus roeselii | reverse complement strand
CATATCTTCTCCCTCCTACAGGCGCCATTACTCCTCTCTCAGGTGACCGCGCACATCTTCTCCCTCCTACAGACGCTATTAGTCCTCCTCCAGGTAACTGCACATATCTTCTCCCTCCTACAGGCGCCATTACTCCTCTCTCAGGTGACTGCTCACATCTTCTCCCTCCTACAGACGCTATTAGTCCTCCTCCAGGTAACTGCACATATCTTCTCCCTCCTACAGGCGCCATTACTCATCTCTCAGGTTACCGCGCATATCTTTTCATCCTATAGACGCTATTACTCCTCACTCAGGTGACCGCACATGTCTTCTCCCACCTACAGACGTTATTACTCCTCCCCCAGATGATCACGCATGTCTTCTCCCTCCTACAGGCGCCTTCCTCCTCCTGCAGGTGACCGCACATGTCTTTTCCCTCCTACAGGCGCCATTCTTCCTCCCTCAGATGACCGCAAAAACAGTTCAACCATTTCCCTGGTCGCCTTCAAAAGTCTATTTCGCTCGTTTCGTGATCACCGCCATCACAAAAATGTCAACCCGGCTCATTGACATCAATCAACTCCTTGCATGCCAGCCCTGTAATGCTCTCTGGGGTAGAGGTAAAGGCGGGTTTCGCACGAAGGCAAGGAGGTCACTAGGCGTTTGTGAGGCCTCTCGAGAAGTATGTTTTCGAACAGTTAGAGGACTGAGTGACAGCATGTTAGGGTGCTCAAAGAATACATATTCATAATATGGCCTGTTGGGGCAGTCGAAATGTCTCGAAATACGTGTGCATCCCTGCTTTTGAACGCTTTAGGTACTAAGTTAATAGTACAACATAGTAACTATTAAAACCTTTATCAAGCGCACAAAAGTACAGTGTATTTTTTTCTGATTTCGTTAGGAGAAAATGATGCATGACGCCACGAACACTCACTCCACTTCAAGAGGTTGTGTTGCGAAGATCGTTTGTCCAATCGTGTTCGTTTGTTCGAATACTGTTTGCTGCATCACAACAGTGGCCCTTTAATAGCAGGAATACTGTTTGTTGCATCACTACAGAGGCCCTTTAATAGCAGGAATACTGTTTGTTGCATCACTACAGGGGCCCTTTAATAGCAGGAATACTGTTTGTTCCATCACTACAGGGGCAGTTTAATAGCAGGAAGACTGTTTGCTGCATCACTACAGTGGCCCTTTAATAGCAGGAATACTGTTTGTTGCATCACTACAGGGGCCCTTTAATAGCAGGAATACTGTTTGCTGCATCACTACAAGGCCCTTCAACAGCAGGAATACTGTTTGCTGCATCTCTACAATGCCCTTTAATAGCAGGAATTCTGTAAGCTATATAGCTACAGCAACCCTTCAATAGCAGGAATACTGTTTGCTGTATCACTACAATGGCCCCTTTAATAGCAGGAATACTGTAAGCTGTATCGCTACAGCGACCCTTTAGTAGCAGGAATACTGTCAGTCCACGTGACTGACCTGATTCAAATTTACTCCACTCCATTTAAACAAATAAAAATAATCTTATTTTATTTAAGAATTTAAAATTTTGAAGAAAATGACAAGCTCAACTTTTACTTGAACAAAATTGTTAACCAGCTCTTTACGTGGGTGTGTCAATGAGGAGTAGAGGGAGGGCTCGCTCTTCCCAATATCTGTTTTCGAATGCTTTGCTTGCTATAGACCTATTCGCATGCGGATGAAAAGTGCACCACAGAGTAGTTATTGGTCCTCGAAGTCAGAAATAATAAAGAAATGCTTAGAAAAGACTCAAAGAGTCAGGTTTATAAAAAAGTAATTAATTCAAAATTGGAAAATCATTCCCACCCCCCTACGGGAGATTTTGCTCCTCGCCTTGCGAAGCCAGCTTTTCTGATGACTTCACTGAATTCTTTACCCTAAACAACCGCTGTGCTAGCTACTGCTTGGGGTAAAGATTTGCTTCGTAGCCTTGATACAGACTGAGAAACGTGGGTGAAATCATGCGTGATTCCAATGTAACAGGAACAGAGCTGCCGGTACTTACACTGCCTTCAGGCACCCGTGGTGGTTCCCAGTGTGAGGGGAAACTATAGAGTTTTCCTCCCTCACGGCTGATCCTGTTCCAGGGCCGTCTCCGGTGTAGCGGGGTGAACGAAAGTTTTTCTTTCCCTCAGCACAAATTCGGTGCGGTATCAAGCATGGCAATGAGCAGGACAACATGAAATGTATATTTGTACCTCATTTTTACAGATTTTCGAATCATGTTCAACATCTGGAGTATCTAGAGGCAGTATTCTTGGGCCTCTACGTGTTGTAATCTATATAAATGACTTCGACATCGTTAGCAAGTTATCAAAATTTGCTGACGACACTAAACTTTGCCTCAAAGCGGACTGAGCAAGATCGCCTAATTATCAAAATGGATCTTAATAAACTTGTGGACTGGTCTGATAAGTGGCAAATGAACTTTAATTTTGGAAAATGAACTGACATGCACATTGGATCACACAAATGAAATTCTGCTCACGTGATGGCAGACCAGCATATGACTGAAGTCGTCCAACAACGAGATCGTGGAATATTAGTAATTTTTTTCAAGTGGAAGAACAAGTGGAAGATAGCTACAAGAAAGGCAATATGGTTCTTGGCTTTATATTCAAAAACTTCCACTGCATCGTGCTTCCGTTTTATGCCTCAATCGTCAGGCGTCAAATGAAATTTGCAGTAGAATTTTGGTCCCCTCACCTTCGAGGGAATATTATGTCCGAAATTGTACAAGCACAAGGGTTCATGTCGACTTGTTCCCTTGAAGGAAGTGTGGGATATAGTCAACGAAGTTGTATAAATTCTCGCACACATACAGAAAGAAAAGGTTAACAGGATTGAAATAAGAGCACTTGAGAACTTTTTTCAAATTATAAGAGGGCCTCTCTTCTAAGCCCTCCCGGCTGCTGCCATATATAGCTGAAAGTAATGCATATACACATGTATATGCATTACTTCCGTGGTAGGCTTGATCTACGATAAGTTGCTGTTGTTAGACCTTTCTTAATTGCATGGGTCGAATAACTTCCGTTACCCTTGGGATTAGCTTGTTTGCTACCGGCTGCTTCTCCGGTTACACCTTACCTTTTCGGACCATACTTAATGAGTAAGGCGACCTTCTAGTCTGTGCAGACCAAGGCTACAAAATTAAACGGATAATTTACTACGTGACGTCAGAATCAAGCGGTCTGACGTCATGGCCCCGCCCTGCCTGCCCGTGACGTCACAGGAGCAACATAGCGAATATTGGCATATCCAGGCTAGTCATTTTAGGTTCAAAATTTTTGAGTATTCAAGTAGTTTATTTATATTTACTATATTTAAACAAGCCATCATCTTGAAGAACAGATCTCCAATATTTTATATTGGTCCCAATTTTTGAGCAAACGCTAACCAATTGATTAGAACAAAGCAGTTTATAAAGGTAAGAAAACGGTTTTCCTCAGATGGATGAAATGACAAGCTGAAACTTTGTTTACTTTTCGTGTGTGTTTCTTGGGTAAATACTTTGATGTTTTACTTTCTGTCCATCGAACAGTGGAGATAATTGTAACTCTATGGAGATCAGAGGTATTTTTTGACGAAATCCAGTATAATTTCATTTTGCAATTATCGAATTTTAGGACACCAATATTCTTTCATCGTTGTACAAATCTGGAAGCAATTTATTTTTTGTGCGTTTTCAAAGAAACTCATCAAAATGAGCCGAACACATTTGCGCGTTGTTCGAATTAAAGTCATCCTGACGGCCTGTAGCGTTTCCTCATGGCGTCAGATTTAGGAAATCTAAAAAACAAAACTTTTTCTTCTGAGAGACAACCTCGGTTCTTACAACCGTGAACAGCACAGCATGACATAATGAAATTAGTTTAGGTCACAAATAAATGACGGAACACCGAATGACCGTTTTGGTGCCAGTGACACCAAAGAAGCGATCACGCGGAGGCTGCCATAGGTAAAAATCACTGTAATAAAATTAGCAGAATAATTAACAGCAGGTGATAATTTATCCGGTTTACTCTGTAGTGTAAGTGTACCCTGGACCAAATACACAACGAAATAATTTCAGGCTATCGTCAACGTACCGGAAGCCTCCTTCGTTACGCACGTCGACATTACATTGGTATGGGGACATGACACCTATCATAGTCAATCAGGTAATCAATCGATTCCCACCCCCACACCCCACGGGGCTGAAATGCAACTGGTAGTAGTGGTGAAGAACCCTGTAGGGACTGGAAGTAGTGGTGGGCCTTCTCTTATTTCAATCCTGTTAACCTTTCTTTTCTGTATGTGTGCGAGAATTCATAGAACTTCATTAACTATCCCCCACACTTCCTTCAAGGTAACAAGTCGTCATGAACCCTTGGGCTTGTATAATTTTCGTGATCGAATCTAACTTAATCTAACCAACTTCTAGTCAACAACATGCTCACTCTTTACAAAACCTTGGAACGATTGATAAAAATTGGTGAAACATGACACTTTGAGAGAAACCACCTCATTAACAAAACCCAACAAGGCTTCAGAAGCAAACTTAGCTGCCTGTTTAATCTCTTCAACATTTTCAATAAGGCCACCGAGATGTGCGATGAAATCAAAGCTGTTTACTTTATTTATCTTGACTTTCAAAAGTGTATTAAAGATAAAGAAGTGGAGGCGCTTGGCATAACTAGAAACGTGACCAGGTGGCTCCGAAACTAGCTAACGGGCCGCAAACATCAGGTGTGTCGGCTAGGGGAATAGTCAGTGTACTACGGTAACATCTGGAGTGTCCAGGGGCAATGTTCATGGGCTACTAATTGTTATAATCTGTATAAATGACATCGAAATCGTTACCACGTTATCAAAATTTGCTGACGACACTAAACTCTGCCACAAGCGGACTGAGCAAGATCGCATACCTATCAAAATGGATCTTAATAAACTAGTGCACTGGTCTGATTGAGAGGGCGTGTACATTCGTATACGCCCTGTGCTGAACAGATACTGACGATTTTTGTGTCTTTCTGTTTCAGACGATTTTGGTGCCTTTCTGTTTCAGACAATTTTTGTGCCTGTGTTTTTGTGGCAAGTGTGAACATTTACTGTGCTAAGTGTGCTTATTAATAATTTAAATAAGATTTAAACTAATAGTGAAGATTCCCCCGGACGACGTTTGAGGATCCCTCCTACTCTGGCAGACTGCTCGGTCTGCTTCGTCAGGATGAGTAGGAGCGTCTTCAGGGACCTCGCGAGAAACCTCGTCTACCGGTTCTGTGAGCTGGATAGCAGGCTCGACCTTGTCGTTGTGACCTTCCAGGGCCTGCGGCGGAGGGACGATGACGACGGAGAGGAAGGGATCCTTGCGGGGAAGGTCTTTGTCCCAGAGCAGCAGCTGCGCACTGTCGCCAGTGAGTATGTGGAGATGAGAAAGGAGATCGGCAGGATTTGTGAGTTTGTAGCGGAAGTGAGAGCCCAGGTACGTAAGGTCCAAAAAAACCTTGTTAGTATGCGGGATCTAGAGAGTTTCGCTGCAGACCTCAGTAGAAGGTTACGTTCTGATATGGAGAAGGCTAGTAAGGGCCTGGCGAAACAGACGAGGAAGCTAGTAAAAGTTAATGAGTTGGTGGTCCATACTTTACAGCTGGATGGAGAGGCATTCCGGGGGGACCCAGTTCGATCGCGGAAGAGTCTTGGTGGTTCTGCTTTGATTTCCAACCGTGACGTCCTGGGTAAGAGTCTGCAACGGCAGCACGCATCCACCCCTAAGCCCATATCAGAGCTACCGGTGCTGGATATGAGCTCGCAACTCGCTTCCACCCCTATGCCCAAACTCGGGGTACCTACTTCCCGTCAGGCCAAGAGGTCATCGGCTGCCCGGAAACTGAAAACTGGGACTAAGCCGATTCCTCAGACCAAGACATCCGCGGATCGAAACCGCACGGGGCGGCGTAGATTCAGATGGATTTAAGCAGGTCCAGAACCGGTTCACCTTTGTGAACCGGCCCGCGTTTGTAATGCCGATGCGAAACACTTTTGAGATGTTCACCGACCCGGACGGCAAAATTGAGACACTTGTCCCTGGTGACTCTATCATCCGACACCAGGCGGTTGAATTTGCGCATAGGTGTAAGACAAAGAAGCAGGTTATTTGCAAACCCGGTGCCACGATTGAAAAATCAGAGGTGCCTTGCAGAGGTTGAAATTTCCAGCCGGGAGACACTCATAATCTGCCATGTAGGCACCAATGATCTTAGAAGGACAAGATCGGAAAATCTGTTAGCCATGTATAGGCAGCTGATTTCTAACCTCAAGGCAAAAACGGATCGAGTGGCCATCACATCCATCTTACCGCGAATAAATGATGATGACGAGCTGTATAGCAGCTTAACCTAAATAAATTAGGCCCTCGAGAACGTTTGCAAGTCCAGTGCAGTATCCTTCATCAACTTGTTGGACGACTTTCGGGAGAGACCCGATCTTTTCCTATGGGACGGCCTACTCCTGAAAGATGTAGGAAAAGCCCGACTTGGCAGACTACTTCACTTAAGCGCTAACAATACTATGCCCAAAAGTTATGGGTCCAGCGTTCTTTAAACGGTCAGTTTTGGCCGCAGGGAACCCCACCTAGAGGGCCCTGGTCCCGCTGCAAACTCCCCAACGAGAGCGATGACCAATCGGTCGCTCCAGGAGGAAGAAGCTGCGGCACGGTAGATGCGTTACAGGGCTCACAAGAAGACAATTCTAGGGATGCTCAAGATATTGGTCCACAGCCGCCACAGCCCCCCTCCTAATGATGATGAAGTCGAAGACCGAGACGCGCACCGTCTTCAGTTTTTTTTCTGTAGCGCGCAGTCCTATACCCCTGGCATAAACGAAACATGGCTCGATCTCCAGAGTAGAAACCTGGCAACAGGGATAATGCTGCCAGGCTACAAAATGTTCAGTGTGGACAAACCTACCCGTAGTAAACGAGGGGCTCGGTCCGAGCTGTACATGAAGGGATACTGCATCTATTTCTTAGAGTAACGCTGGCCACACTTTCTTGCAAAATACTTAACCCAGAAATCAAAGTGGCCCATGTGACACTGAAGCTGGCATTGGTGTACTGCACAGTCACACCCTTGCAGGACAAGGTGCCCAACTTTATGAGAAGCTGAAAGAAATAGCTTCAAATTATCACGAGACTATCATCTTCGGCGACTTCAATCTTCCATATATTGACTGGGTGAGCCTAATTTCACCGGCCCCAGGCAATAAGCTAACGGAGTTTATCGCCGATAATGGCATGACCCAGTATGTTCGTGAACCAACCCGGGGGAACAACATACTGGGCATAATCATTTCAACTGGGGAGCGCATGGTCGGCAACATCCCAGTTGGCAACAAACTGGGTGGTGCTGACCCCAACGCGGTGGAATTCACCATCAAATGCCCCATCCAGCCCCCGAAGGAGCTATGCGCCACCACAATGTTGCGCGAGCAGACTTCCAGGGGATGCGAGAACAACTAAGTGCGCTTAACCTAATCAAACAACTCGGACAAGGTACGGTGGACGCTTGCTGCCGTATCCTCAATAAGAGAGTTCGCAAGGCCAGCGACCGATGTATACTCTTGAGGAGAATTGATCCCGCTCAAAGGATCAGGCCTCTTTGGTGGAACGTCGAAGTTGCAACAGCCTTCCAATCGTCACGATCAACGAAAACCCCAACGACTGACGACTAGCACCGCAAATGCGGCAGAACTGCATCGCCTGGTGTGTTGAACAGCCACTAGACCAGTCCGTTCTTCTAAGCGCACGAAAGAGAAAAACATTGCGGATAACGCCAAAGAGAACCCAAAGGATTTATATAGCTACGTCAAGAGCGTAGAATTGCTAAGAAGACACGAGGACATGACCAGTGTTCTGAACAGCTTCTTCTGCTCAGTGTTCACAGTTGAGGGCCCCGGATACAAACAAGATACTGTTTACGCTGGGGAAGTCAGCCTCAACGGCATTGCGTCTACGAGAGGAACTTGTCAAACAACTTGAGGGAGTGGACATTTACAAATCGATCGGTCCCGATGGACACCACCCAATAGTTCTAAAGGAAACTCGAGAACAATTGGCGAATTCCCTAACCCACATTTTCAACTTATCGATGACAAGTGGCGAGGTCCCCGTAGACTGGAGAGCTGCTAACATTACGTCAATCTTCATGAAAGGTGACCGACAATCGACCAGCAACTATCGACCGATCAGCTTGACGCCGATCGTTTGCAAAACCATCGAGCGATTGATTTGAAATCATTTCGTCAATCATCTGGAAGACAACGGACTCATTTATGACACTCAACACGGCTTCCGACCGCCGTAAGGCAGTGGATGTCATCCACCTAGACTTTCAAAAAGCATTCGACAATGTGTCATACAGGAGACTGTTACACAAAGTTTCTGAACTCGGCATTGGTTGCAACGTACTTCGCTGGTTACGCGCCTGGCTAACAGGACGCAAGCAAATAGTCTGCATCGGCTAGGTTTTGTCCGAGTGGGCCCTTGTTACTTCTGGGGTGCCCCAGGGCATTGTCCGGAGTCCTATCCTCTTCCTCATCTATGAAAACGACATGGATGCGGGGCTTTTGTCTAAAAGTATCGAAATTTGCCGACGACACGAAGCTCCGCCATGCAGCATGGAAGGAGGGAGCCCGATTTGAGATTCAACAAGATCTCGAAAAACTCGCCCAATGGTCGGAAGCGTGGCAGATGCCATGTACAAAATGTACAGTTATGCACATGGGGTGTCGCAATGCCAACTTCAACCGCACGATGGCAGAAAGCGATCTTGCCCCTGGCATCCAAATTTCGGAAGATTTAAAATAGAGCGCGCAGATCGAAGAAAGTTACAAGATAGCTAATCGTAACTTTGGCTGCATCTCCCGTAACTCTTTTTGCAAAACGAAGGACATTGTATTGACGTTGCACACGTCCCTCATCCGTCCGCATCTCGAGCATGCAGTCCAATCCTGGTCTCCACACATGAGGGGGGACATAGCCAAAATGGAACGAATCCAGCATCGTGCAGCTAAGCTCATCCCGCAGCTACGCCACCACAGCTACGGAGATAGACTTATAGAGCTTGGCCTCATCACCCTCGAGCAACGAAGGCTGAGGGGCCAGCTCATTGCAACCTTCAAATACCTGAAGGGATTCAACAACGTGAGCCCTGTCGGCTTTTCGACAGGGACCACAACATTCGTACCCGAAACAACAGGGCGAAACTTGTGGAAAAACGTTCCGCTACGACTATAGCGCAACATTTTTCCCGATCGCAATCTCGCGGGCTTGGAACAACTCACCAGCTGCGGTAGTTGGCTCCAAATCCGTGAATACATTCAAAAATGCGTTCAACAAGCACTGGGCTACGCGACTCGTTTAACCTGAGAACGACACGATTTACCAGGAGCTGTCGAGATTATAATTATAGGGATATAGGGAAGGAGCATGACACAGCTCTCTTCACAATTCAAGCTATTACTACTATTAAATCCATTATTAAAAACATTAATAGCATATTACTGGTGGTAGTAGTTGTTGATTATCACTCATTCTTTCATTATCAGTAACAATGTAATGATTGCTATTGCTGACCAACGGAACGGAACGCTTTCTACAAATAACATTGCATGTATAGGCAAACTGATAATACTGCATTGCAAGTATCGACAGACTGATAATATCTTGGCCCAGGCCAATCGTGAAGGCCGTCCCTTTGCAGGGATTGGGGGATAATTGAGCTCTTGTGAAATTTCCTATCAGCCTGATGAGCGTATTTCGTTTGTGAACAAATTTCAATATAATTCATGTCAGCACAGTGTTTACAAGCGAATCATAATGACAATAAAAAGGGTACAACTTTTATTGGACATCACAAACTTCCTAATGTTAATAAAGGTCGCACTCATTATCCCAGCACTCCGACGCACGTACTATTTTGGACGACCTAATCTTACCAACTCCTCAGGGTTACAGAACGGTCTTAACCGTCATATTCTCCTGGGCATGGATCACCGGAATCCCTTTTTGCAAATGTAATTTCATCCCGCTACTCAATACTCCCCTCACCGACTCAAAAAAAGTAGTGCACATTGGACTTAGACTATATACACTTGTTGAAATGCTCCAAAGGTGTCCCATCAATGTTAGAATTGCAAATGCTTATATTCAAGCTACTTAATCTTCACTAATAACATTCATGCTACAGGGATACTAACGAATTACTTCTTACAACTACATGAATACATCTCGCGTATGACCCAACAGCCGGAACCGGACCTTCAAGATAGCTCTGGAATGCGACTGTCTACCCTCACGCTCCAGCCGAGGCAGTTTGCCGTGGGTGGAGCGAATGCATTTGTTGACAACACTTTAGCTATGCATCGCACCTCTGCCGACTTGCCGGCTATACACACCTGCCGACTATTAATTCTCGGTCTGAATGGCATACTTCAT
>SDVV010040892.1:0-10492 GCA_016164225.1 Gammarus roeselii | reverse complement strand
GTTAACTCATGTACACGTACATATGCTCGAATAAACACATGCACGTACGTATACAGCTCAATAAACATACATACATACACACAAACATACACAGTTGATCGCCAAAGCGAGTGATGAAAGGCCTAAAGATTTGCAAAAAGCCAGCAGTCGCATTATAATAGCAAGCTGTGTGACGTGATTGGAGTCAGTGTTACGTGGAGGACAAACGGAGACCGACGGATCATCCTCAAATAGACAACAATGAATGTTCAAGTAGACGATATGAGTCAGATTAAACAAATATTGACTGATGTTGAAAATACCAGCTATCTCAGAATGGGTAAAACAAGAATCAAAAGAGTGGGAGATAACATCCATACATGGATGAAGGAAAAAGGAAGTCGGCTTTGGGTAACTGACATCAACGGGTTTCAGACGTGTATGACAATGTTCAAGGGAAATAAGAAAGCAACTCCCGAAATTGATATAATTCGAGTGGAAAATCATCATGACTGTAATAAAGCTGAGATATTGGGCAACGGATTTTTCCTAAGAATCAAAGAAAATCTGGAACGTATGCAAGAATTCCTCATTGATGAAGAGCAGAATGACATTGAATTTGAGAAGCTCCGAATAATTAAAGTTCGAGAAGAAGACGAATTACATTTGTGGACTCAAGGGCACGGAATGGCCTTCGGTATTCGCAACAAAGATATGCTGGATTATATGATAAATTTTGAGAGGTAACCTTAACTTAAACATCGTGATGCTGGGTATGGGTGGCTGTACGAGCCTTGCTGTAATCGAAAAAAAAAAACGAGTCAGATGTCATTGATGATGCCAGCAAGATCTGTAATTAATACTAATAATTACTAATAAAACTACGTAAATCCTAAATCAATTGTTTATAATACCATAAAACTCAAAGGTTAAGCGATGAATTGCATACATTGTGTCAGACGGAGGCAATATCGAATTGGTCGAAGTCGGTAAGGAAATATGTTCCAAGGGGTGCAACGCTACCCATAAACATATCACGAGGTAAATGATCTAGATGTGTGATAGAATGATGAGATATAAATCAGAGTCCGATGAGAATATACTCAGTCACTATTGGGATTCTGTTGTGGAAGGATGGGTTATAGCTTGAGTCGTCGATTGTTCGAAAGTAATGGGGTGTTGGGGGTCTGTAAGCTCTGCCAGAAAAAAAATAAAGTTGAATAAACACAAATCCACGAGTAACGTGTGGAGACATTCGAAACGGAGACATCGTGAAGAGTATGAAAATTATTGGAAAGAAAAAAGGCAGATCAACAGTGCAAGTCGTCAAAGGATGAAGTGTCAGGAGATATTGAAGTAAATTTGGTAGACCTAATATGAGATGAAGTGTCCGTTTGTATGATGATGGGAACAAATATGAATTACTTGTAACATTCAATCCATCTAAGATTGAAAATCTGTCCTCTCTGATAACATTTATGACACGAGATTGACCACGAAATAGAAGTAATTCGGTGGAAGTTTTCCAAATAATCGTGTGGAGGGAGGGGTGCATTTGTGTATAACAATGACTAAAAACCGTACATGAGTCTATGTTAGGTTAGGAAAGGTAAGGTAATCTATCCTCTCTGGTAACATATATGAGACGAGATTGACCGTGAGGTAAAAATAAATAGGTGCAAGTTTTATGAAGAACCGTGTGGAGAGGGGTTCATATGTAAATAACAATGACTGAAAACCGTACATGAGGTTAGGTTAGGTACCATTCATAAGGTCAGGTTAGGCTAGGTTATGTTTTTGATGTGTGTGAATATCATGTGAAAGTGTTTTAGAATTGTGTCAAATAAAAAATCAGGAACCATATGAAAAAAAAAAATAACATTTAAACAATGATGAAATTATATATGAAATTTTTTGAAATTTGCTAGATCAAAATTGAAAGTGCGTATCAAAACTGCAAAGGAAAGATCAAAATGACGAGAGATGTGGAGATATTTGTTATGTATTGTATATATCAATGACTTAATACCGTATATAAGGTTAGGTTAGGATAGGTTTCAAATGATTTACTAGATCAGAATTGGATGTGTGTATCAAACTGCAAAGGATTGATCAAAATGTAGAGAGATGTGGAGATATTTGTTATACATTGTTTATATTAATGACTGAATACTGTACATAAGTTTGGTTAGGTTAGGATTGGATGATTAGTTATTTTAACATAACATACCATGAAGCTGATGCACATTAAATATCTTGCAACAACAACAAGGGATGTTGTTCTATAGGTTAAGTTAGGTTAGGTTGCCTTGGTATTAATACATCTGGCAGTGTATGGTAACCCTTTTGTATAAAAATGTGTGTAAATGCCTACATGGTGCCAATACATGTGCCAACGCAGTGACGCTAACGATCCTGTACGTATAAATTGGACTCATCTCTGTACTCCTTCAGTTAGCGGTCCGCTTTCGGGGAAGAAGGATGTTGCTCAGTTTGAAATGGAAGTATTTTAACAGAAAGGAGAAGACGGTGGAATGTGTTATTTGCATTGCGGAGATAAAACTAAGCAAATCAAGCTCCACATTCGGGTTTTGGCAAAATCTCAACGGCCAGCATTATCCTGAATATGCTAATGTTAAAAAATGAACACGGAAACACGAGCTCTAAGGATGCAATGGGCGTATTGATAGAACATAATAAACTGGACCTGAGTTTCCAATCTAATGAGATAGACGGTGCTCAATATGGTGCGAGCGTAAAAGAAAGTATGGTGCCATTAACACTCAAGCTTAGAATGTATGAAGATTGGGTGAAAATAGCTAAATCAATTTGGTGGGAGGAAGACCCAAACCAAAACCGAAATGGGTAGTGATATCGAGAAGATGTCACGTGAAGAAAAACCTGGTAAAATTAACCTAAAAACGGTTTGATGTCATAAGCATATAACAGTAATTAAAATACGAGCGTCGAGAGAAAAGCTCCCTGAAGACTTAAAGGTAGTTTTGGTTACAAGGAAAGGATTGCAAGTGTTGCATACACTTCTCCCAAAGGTCTCCGTTTATCTAAAACGTGTACTAAGAGCGTTAGTCTAGAACCCTATAGATCAGAGAACAAATCACACCCAGATGATAAATCCTACTCCGATATGACGAGTAGACAGCTTTAGGTGAGGAATAAATGCACATCATTGAAAAAGAACCCACAGAGTGGCACTGGTACCAAGGATCAAGATAACACGAGCGAGGGAGGTCGAAGTCGTTACTTATGTTTCGTCAAGATGCTCGTGTCTATTTCTGGAGTGAATAGTTATGTTTTCGTATAAATGATAACCCGTGAATATATAAATATAAATGTGTCAAAATCTGTTATCAATAAATGATATATCTAATAAATCTTTGTTTGCAATATCCTGAATTTAACTCGAATGATTAACATTGAAATGCATATATGCAAGATGACATGTAACGAAGTTGCAAAACAACGCCTCCTGCCTTACGTTGAAAATGTGATATATATTAGTCCAGTTTAAAGGTATGCCCCGATATTGAGGCGTAAAATGCGGTAATCGTCTCTGTCTGAATACATGGACTTCTCACAGTACCCCAAAATCATCCCTTGTAAGATGAAGAAAATTGCAGACATGCAACATGCCATGAATCGAAATGCACTACAACGCCTCTTGCCTTACGTTGAAAATGTGATAGATATTAAGCAAATTGAAGTTGTACACAGTCACCTTAGCTATCGTAGAAATATATCTCATCAGGTCCAAACAGAAGCTAAAGTACAAGTCTACACATTCTTTTGTGACACACTGAAACCATGCTACGGTGACAACGCACGCATGCGCTCATGCGCGTATGCGCGCGTGGACATTGAGGCGTAAAATGCTGTTAGTTCCCTTGGCTGAATACATGGACTTCCGACACATAACCCGAAAAATCATCCTTTGTACGATGAATCAAATAAATGATAGCTGCGACTGCTGAAAAGCGAAACAGCCTACGATTACTCAAGTGAGATCATTTACTTGAAATCAACGTGTTATAGTACGTTGCTCGCATGTCCGAGGCCACTGACCAGCTGCTAAGGGTAGCTAAACTATAAATGTTCATGTGAAATATGACCGTAAAACAAATACGAAGATATTTAGGTTTGCACTCTGTCAAACTCCGACAGAAATACTACCATACGAGTACAGTTTCGTATAAAATGATGGAAGCACGTCAAAATGAACATGTTAACAACGAGTAAACTTTCGCTTAAAATGATGAAAGTGCGTCAACATGAGCATGCTATAACCTGTAAATGTTCATAGCATTCATGCCGTGGAAATTACTGTTGAGACAAAGAACAGATACGACCAAATTTACATAATTTTCCAGGAGCGCATCCAAAATTTCGCCTGGGGGTGTCCTCAACCACATCCCACCAGACATTTACATCTTGAAACTAGTATTGAAGGATTGAAACAGTCACCTATTCACTTTACGGATTGCTCTATGTCTGAAAACAAAGAAAACGATAGAAGGAGTTACTGCTGGAGTAGGTATAACGGAGCGCTAAAGTACTGAGAAAAAACCATCGCAGAAAATAACATGAAATAAATTGAATCGAATACATATATATAATGAGCAACGCTATTTGTTCATAAACATTGTATCCTAACGAAACTCCGAAAACATATGCATACAAGGGGATTCAATAAAAATATAGATTTCAGTTCTATAGGGCTACGTACATATTACGGCAGTCGCTAATAAACAGAAAGATGAAAACACATCCACATCAACAGGTTTAATCCTGTAAATGTTCAGAAAATGTTTAAATCCTTATAAGCACATATATAAATAAATATATAAATTTCAATCTCAAACTTGTCCCATTGTCCACCTAAGTACGCATTCAAAATGTGCATTGAAACGTACTGCAAGCGACTCTAATATTTAAAAACGATGTAAATGTTTCTATGTAAATCAAATAAATATATATATGTAGGTATAAATCTTGTTTCATTGTCTACAGAAAAAATCATCTGAAAAATACGTGAACGTATCTGCAGCTATTTGTTCTTAACATTGGATCCTGACGAAGCTCTGAAAATATATGCATTCAATGGGAAAAAGCGAGTGGATTTAATCAAATAATATCAATCGTGCAATAAAATATCATGTATAAACAACGGCTTCTATTCAAATGAGTCATTCAATAACAAATATAGTAATATATATCATACCCTCCTACCGTGAGAAATATTCAAATACAATCATATATAGCGTTGACAAGACCTAATAACGTACATCTATATAATCCATCCGGAAGCAATCGAAACTGCAAGTAGCCAGATACCGTAAGGGAACCGTAAGAAGAAATGTATTTCTCCAAGAGGACCATATATCGAGATGAAATCTTTGTATGACATTTTACGGATAGAGATCATCAAGCTAATTACCACTTGCGGTTGAACTATAGCAATCGCTTCCACTTGCGTTTTGACCACCCCAAGAGCAATTGACCAGATCATAACTAAATAAACCTATAAGAACAAAGTCTAAGCGAATAAGTCGTTCACATTAAGAAATTACATTCATCCCAACAAATACAATTGCCAAATAAACAAAAAATTGCTCCTTGTCGTCCTTTTGCGACTGATCCCCTCTCCTTTCCTTCTCCCCTCCCCTGCCCCACACATACTTCATAACAATTACATTAGCCGAATAAAAAAAATGCTCCTTGTATCCCTATATCCAGGAGCGCATCCAACTTTTCTCGAGGGGGGAGGGGGGTACTCATGAGACCCCCAAACAATTGTTGTTGGATTCCCTTATAGCTACTTCCGATGCGCAGAATAAAACCTGAATGCAGCTGGCTACATTGCCGGCTATAGTAGACCTGCCGAGAACCGTTTAATTATAAAACTTTTGCTCTGTTGATTGCAAAATGGCTTTGAAACGTGTCGGAAGCGAATTAACCTTCATCGATGCTCTAAAACAAGTCTGAAATTCTTCTATTGTTCGAATAAGTGTACGTTAGATGTCGAGGCGACTCCACATTTGTAGTAATAATACGACATGACAATCAACAAAGCCTTGCTTACGGGTGCGCAAGTTGCTATGTTGTAATAAAAATGTGTATTTTATTGGTTAACACTAGTTGCATCGGGCATTTGGCAACTCGTGACATCTTCCGAGCAATAACTGAAACAATTCAAGTGTGTTCAGACAAACTTTATGTCATCAACGTGAGCAATTCTTTGCCGCCCCCAGCTCAACAGGTATTGCTGCCATCTTGCGGTCATTAGTGCAGAGGCTCTAAAGTCGATAGTGTATTAAAATATGTTAAAGATTTGTTATGAAATTCGAATTTTAAATGATTTGAAATTTTTTACATCTTTTAAAATTCATTGGTGGAAAGCTCGTCCAGAGAACAATATTAAAATTATATTTCAAATACAAAATTTCTTATATCCAAGTTGTAAGAAGAGAGTTGCCTAATTTTTCCAGGAGCTTAAAACTCTGCGTGACGTCAGTTCAACTCTGCATGACTTAAGTCAAAACTCTGCGGGACCTCAGTTCAAACTCAGCCTAGTAGATCAGCTGTGGGATTTGTTGTGACTTGTTGACCTGTTAATGGCAGTGGTGGGGAGTGTCTGCCTATTGCAGTACGTCCTGTTCAGTTTATTTTGAATATGCTTTCCTACACAGATTGTGAATGTCATGACGGCTCCACCAGGAGGCCCCAGAGCAGTTGCCACTTTGCTAAGTCATAGTCTTCTCAGCTGTAGAACGATGTCACCACTGCCTGCATCAGTTGTGTGGGTAGGTTTATGTTTAATGAGTGTTGTGTAACAGCTAACCATCTCTCGATGATAAGCTCTTCAACAACGAACGAGTGTCACGACGTTTCCACCGGGTACGTTTTATGAGCTTAACAGCTAACCATCTCACAATAATATGCCCTCAACAAAGAATGCGAATGTCATGACAGTTCCACTGGGTATGTTTTATGAGTTTAACAGTTAACCATTCACAATCGCAAGAAACATGTAGGTTTTGTCGCGAGACAAGTTGGCATAGGGTGTCATCGGAAACTGTTGGTCGTTATCAAGCTGTGGTGAGTGCAAGTGAAAATGAAATCGTAAGTACTTTTTGTCTGCTAGTTGTTCATTAAAATATAGCACCTACGTGATTTTTTTCCATAATATCCTGATTATGTTAGAAGCCCAAATAAATTATTAAAACGAAGCTTTCTTTTCATTTATTTCTAGAAATCGTAGATGGATACGTTTATTTACTACCGGGCAAGCTATATCAAGAAGGAACATGTGTTCAAAAAACTGTTGAGAGTGGTTCATGTGATTGGTTTTAGGTTAATAGATACTAGCCCTCAATATCCGTGTGTGGTTTTATCGTATGAAGAGTCAGCGGGCAGCAGCACTCAGCAGAATGATGAATTTATTTTGTATTGTAAACATTTGTGATGCCTTCTGCTGTCGAAGTCACTTTTTCTCTCCTCCTCTGAAAAAGAAAGTCAACTCTCAACTGTTTTTCTTCTCATCTCAGCAACTGCTATATAGTTGTTGGGAAGCAGCAGCGTCTGTATAAAGAAACTCGGTTCTTTCATTTAACACTTTCGACCATAACCATTTAACATAGAACTGCCATCGACCGTATATGGCCACGTGTTTCCGTTTACAGCGAGGTTACCTACCCGCCTCAGTTGCTCTTGTTCATCATCCGCTCTACTTGCACTCAACAGAAGGCGTCGCTCTGTATACAGATCCTTCCATCAAGCGTTAAAGACAACATGAAATATATAATTTCATCGCGCTTCCACTGTATTTTTATCCGAACGCAATATAAAGTTTTAGTCGTAAAGAAAGTTTGTTAGTTGAAGTGATGCTGAGATCTTTACGCTTGCATATAACAGGATATGGTACATAATTCTTGTTACGTTCGGACTCACCTCCAAGTTATTTCGTTGTCTCGTATAAACCTATAAGTGTTAGCTACTGTGCATGATCGAAGGAACAAGTAAGTGGCCTCCTACTGAAAGCAAGCCTATCGCAGTGAGACAAAATCACATCTAAGTATTTTAATTTTCTTATCGTGATTCCTCTGGCCCTGACATTGAATTTATACACTGATTCGTCTGACAGTGAATTTATACCGAGCATTCCTTTAACAGTGATGCTGGGTATAAATTCCTCAAACAGTGATGCTGGGTGTACATTCCTCTAACAATGATGTTGGGTGTACATTTCTCTAACAGTGATCCTGGGTGTACATTCCTCTAACAGTGATGCTGGGAGTACATTCCTCTAACAGTGATGCAGGGTGTACACTCTTCTAAAAGCGATGCTGGGTGTACATTCCTTTTACGGTGATGTTGGGTGTACATTCCTCTAACAGTGATGCTAGGTGAACATCCCTTTTACAGTGATGCTGGGTGTACATTTCTCTAGCAGCGATGCTGGGGGTGTACATACTACTAACAGCAATGCTGGGCGTACATTCTTCTAACAGCGATGCTGGGTGTACATTCCTCTAAAAGTGATGCTTGGTGAACATTCCTCTAACAGTGATGCTGGATGTACATTCCTCTATCAGTGATTCTGGGTGTGAATTCCTCTAACAGTGATGCTGGGTGTACATTTCTCTAACATTGATGCTGGGTCTACATCCTTCTACCAGCGATGCTGGGTGTACATTCCTTTAACAGTGATGCTGGGTGTACAATCCTCTAACAGTGATGCTGGGTGTGCATTCATCTAACAGTGATTCTGAGTATACATTAATCTAACAGCGATGATGGGTGTACATTCCTCTAACTGTGATGCTGGGTGCACATTCCTCTTACAACGATGCTGGGTGCATATTCCTCTAATAGCGAAGCTGGATGTACATTCCTCTAACAGCGATCCTTGGTGTACATTCCTCTACCAGTGATTCTGGGTGTGCATTCCTCTAACTGTGATGCTGGGTGTACATTGAATTTATACACTGATTCCTATGCAGTGAATTTATACCCAGCATTCCTCTAACAGTGATGCTGGGTATAAATTCCTCCAAACAGTGATGCTGGGTGTACATTCCTCTAACAATGATGTTGGGTGTACATTTCTCTAACAGTGATGATGAGTGTACATTTCTCTAACAGTGGGTGTACATTTCTCTAACAGAAATGCTGGGTGTACACTCATCTAACAGTAATTCTGGGTATACATTCCGCTTTAACGTGATGCTGAGTGCACAATCCTCTAACAGTGACGCTGAGTGTACATTCATCTAGCAGCGATGCTGGGTGTACATTCTTCTAGCAGTGATGCTGGGTGTACATTCCTGGAACAGTTGTTATGATCGGCCTCCTCTGACACAGATTTATAAACTTGGCTAACCGAACATTCGGGAGGTGCGTAAAGAGTGTCCCTAGAAACAGCGTAGGACTTAGGCCTGATAACCCTTAGCTCAAATTTTATGAAGGTCCCTTGCCTAGCATATATTTAATTTCCCTCCGGTGTTTGTTTTAAAAAGGCAGGTGGCTCCTTGGCAGATCGGATAACGTAGGAGACATTGACGAGTGAGACTAGATCCCATAACACTGTTTAGCGCAGGGTTATTTATTATTGTTTAAAGATGGGAGGAGCCCACAAAATCCGTTAAAGGATTTTGTGGATATTTACCAATAAGATGGGGGCAGTAGGACGCCCCGTCTCTTAGATGACCCAAAAGGGTGAATCCTCTCCCTCATTGGAAGGATCCTTTCATACTCATGAAGATGGCCCTCCCACATATTATACAGGGCAGCCCCGAACGACAGAGGCCAAGCAGACATACTTGCGAGCGGCTGCGGCCGTCGGTGACATACTCTGGCCAGCAGCGACAGAGGGCACACACAGACTTGATCTCGGGCACAGCCATCGATCGTAGCCCCCCCCCCCCACTCTACTCTACGCTCGTCTTAGACCATAATACAATTATTCAACCTTCTGTACCTATAACCATTTGTATTCTGTTTCCATTATGACAATCAATTTATATTCAGTACTCTATTGATAGAGTAACTTTTGTCATCATTCCATCCTTGATGCACCCGATTAGAGCAACCGTGGAAGCTCGATCGTAACATTGGTGACCAGCGGTGAGGGATGTTTAAAGCAAACAAAACCAATTGAAACCATCACTTCACACTTCATAACAAAACGCTTCAAGTCCCCGAATACACGCCTTCACTTCATGAGACACTCGATCCCTTGCCTCACACCCCACTCGAGCCACGTGCTACCACAAACAAAAAGGCAACAACGAGGGAAGAAGGATCAAGGAGACCTTCGCAGCAGACAGCCTCGAACGGAGAGGGCAGCTACCCGCGCAATCACCACGGAGAGGGCAGCTACCCGCGCAATCACCACGGAGAGAGCAGCTACCCGCGCAATCACCACGGATGGCAGCACCAGACACTTCACCGGCCAGCACGGCAGTCTGTCAATTAGCAGCGACAGAGGGGACAGCTG
>SDVV010040891.1:0-10493 GCA_016164225.1 Gammarus roeselii | reverse complement strand
GAGGGAATACTGCATCTGTGGCACATTTCAGTGGAGGTTAATACAATGACTTAAATATGTATGATACTTTAATGTTACATTGTACAGTTTATAATTTAGTACTAAAGGCTGTATATCTATACATACATAATTTAACGTGGGGGAGAGCAATGCAGGACTTGGCTTGCAAACCCTTACAAGGTCATGGAGCCTGCTAAACCAACACCAACTCTGCGCTCACCAAACGGGTTATGACCACTGGGACCAGGCTCACATATCCTATAGAATAAAACCGGGCACCTCGGGCGTGCCGCTCTTTGGCTGGCAACCGTTACAGGTTTTTACACCTTTGAGTATCTGTCGGGCTCTGCCGCAGCACCCCTACAGGCTTCACTGCCTAAAAATAGCCACCCATCTCCTATGAATGTTCTCTGGGTTCAATTCTGGGTCTGACAAACGCAGATCAACGCCGGAATACAGGTCTCCCACTTTCAGACCATATCACAGACATGGGCGGCACCCACACCAGAACCATGGATAGTGGAAGATTCACATTGGCGCTCTCTCACCCTTTTCAGCGACTGGAGACGGTTCCTGATCAGCTGATTCAGAAGTGGGGTAAATGACAAGGATACTGAAGATGATCTTGCAGACAACGGGTCATAAGTTAGCCATTAGATGAATATCTGAACATCCCCAGACCCCCAGCGCACCGACCCATCTCCAGTCAATGGCATGAACACACAAGGGAGCCACCCTCACAATCCCTCCCTACTAAACCAAATCCCAGGGCGGTCGAGCGGTGGTATATCCTACTTCTGTTACCAATTGTTTGCGCCCTGTGCTTTTTGACCCGATGCCTCACTGCTATAGTTTCAGTCAAGATGGCTATCAAATGTTTCCAGGCCAGTATAGGTTCGGGACCTCGAGGTACAAGGGCCTAACAAGGCGTGACACTAAGAAGGTAATCGTCTCGGCAGTTGGAATCAAAAGAGAGTGTTCAGGCAGCACCACTTTAATTGTATTGGGAAAAGGGACACAGCCAGCAAATATTGAATACGGTCAATTGACATTGATGGGGCGACGATAGGAGCAACAATAGAGGCCGTCACAGAGGCTTAGGCTAACCACTCTTCATGACGGCATAAAATCAACTAACTGCCTTTAGCTCAATCAAGTCCCTAAATAACATTTAGGCCTCGCCCCTCCTATGACGAGAAAAATCGTAGAAGTGCTTATTGGGGATAGTAGGCCAAAACAGTGCCCGATATGCAATGATAAATGAAAATATAAATAACGGAACATAAGGAGTCATGAGTAGTTATTAATAATATGCAATAATGGATATAAAGAAATATTGTTGGGACCCCACATGTGGGACAGGGATCTCAACACGAGTCTAATGCATAGGGAAATATCCCCCAACAGATCAACGTACATTTCCTGAAAATGGTGAAGGGAAAATGAAAACGTTTGTGCTTGAGACCTCTAGCCTACCTACAAATTCACCTTTCTGTAGCGTATATGCACAATATAAGGAACACTTGTTATCGGTTGAGGCAGTTTTATAGAAGCCTCGTGCTCCACCATCGCATAATAATGTCTTAAATAAATAAAACAATACTAAACGTCTTGAGAGACACGTGAGCTTGCCTGGGATGTTCCAGGAATTGAACCTCTAGAAATGTAAACAGACGGATGGAATGTTTTGCCAAATATCTGAATCTTGTTCAGTTGATGATATATGTTTAATAGCGCTTTAGTGTCTTAGTGTCTGCGCATTTATTCGTGTATTAACTGAATAAATATTATTGTACGGTCATTATGTGTAAGATCATCATATTTGTACTAGCTGAACAGAAATGTCGTAGCTACATACAGAGAGATGCAAGCATCGAGATCAAAAGAGGCGATTGCTTAAAAGCAATAGGTGATGGTGATGCACGTATAATGTGTTTAGTGTTATTAGGATAATGTAGGGTCAATTGGGGACCTCTACAAGACTCCGTATCCTTACGTGAGTATCTCACGTACAAATTGTAATCTTCTACCAATGCCTTAAACATGCATAGGAGGCCACTCGAGATGTGATTGAAATAAATAAAGAACAGTAGCGGACCAAGGACAGAGCCCTGGGGAACACCACTTGTCACATCAACTGGGCTGCTCATGCTGCCACTCACCCAAACACTCATCACTCTGCCAGAGAGAAATGCCCAATCAAGGACACCAATGAGTTACAGACACACAAGGACTCTAGCTTAGACAGAAGCACACTTTAAGGTATTCACCTGGCGGAATTTTAGGGTTTGACCTTAATGATATTGACCCAAGTAGGTGGAATACACGAGATTTCATGTGTAAATTTAGTCTATTGATAATTTGGTGTTGAAACTACACTTGAGCTGTCCTCTGCGGTCTCGGGTAACATTATCGCTGAATCTGGTTTGTCTATGAAGACAGTTTCCAATTTATTTGGCTATGCGGAATGGACCTTCGTAAGATCTGGTCAATGACCGCTGTACCGAGTCAATCCTGATAAATGCATGCGTGCATATTTGGAGCGCTGGGTCAATTTTGCCCTTGATTGGGGTCTATTTTAGAGCTTGGAATTTTAAGCGTGCTATGCGTGGCATATTTTTATATCAAATGTGTTTGGAGCTAAATCATTGTTGTCCGTGGGTTCCACGATGTCTCCTGGGACACGTGTGTGCTGCCATACAGTATTTCTGCCACAAAACAGTCAAGCTCTGCTTTGGGTACCATGCGCAGGCCTAACAGAACTAGTGGGAGGTTTATGTGCCAATCTTGCTGATTTTGTTGTCACTTGAGGCTTGATTTGAGAGTGCGATGCAATCTTTTGATGACTCCATTGCTCTGGGGATGACATAAAGTGGTGCGATTTTTTAGGATGCCGTGCAATTTACATAATGTGGTTGTTATTTGGCTCTCAAAATTGGTACCGCGATCTGTCGTCAGTGTTTCTGGCACCCCATACCTAGCAGCCCAGTTCATTAGGAATGCCTTGACTACGGTTTCTGCAGTCGTGTCTACTATCGGTATTGCTTTGGGCTATCTGTTGTATCTATCTATTATAGTCAGTAAATAACGGTAGCTATTGCTGTACGGGAGCGGGCCGACAATGTCCATGTGGACCGCTTTGAAACGGTCTGAGACTGGTGCAAAATGTTGAAGAGGTGCCTTATTGTGTCGAGTTATTTTGGCCGACTGCCAACTTTGAGCTTGTTTGCGAATGATTTTGCCCATGTTTGGCCAAAACGTCATGGCCTTAATCATTTGGACGGTTCGCCTGATACCGGAATGGGCGAGGTCATGCTGAGACCTTACGTACCGATCGCTCATTGCTTTCGGAATGAACGTTCGTAGCTGGGGCAGTGAAAATTCGTAGGCGATGTCATTTCTGCAATCTAGTTTGTATGGGTATGCTTCACCTTTTTGAAAAGCCTCGAATTGCTCGTCGATCATGGATTATACTTCCTCATCGTGGAGGTACGCGTTGGCAAGTTCTTCGAGTGTTATTGCTGGGTCTGCGACCACTCTTATCCCATTAGCTCTACTGAGCGCATCGGCTACTACGTTATCTTTACCGCAGATGTATCGCACATCCGAAGTGGACTCAAAAATGTAGAGCAGATGCCTCGCCTCGCGGGGGGAGTGCTTGTCCAAATTTTAAGCTTGGATCGCCTTTGTTATGGGCTGATGATTGGTGTAAAGACAAAACTGTGTCCCTTGAAGCGCAAATTTGAAGTTCTTTATTGCAAGGTTCGCTGCAAGTAGCTCTCGGGAGAACGTCGAGTATTTAATCTCGATCTTTGTAAAACGCTTGCTAAAGAATGCGAGAGGTTCTACCCTTCCATCTACCGCTTGTTACAAGATCGCTCCTGCCGCCGTCGCTGACGCACCAACTACAACTGATAACTGCGCTGATGCTGTTGGGAACTTAAAAGCGGTACAGCTAGCAAGTTTAATTTCAATGAGCATGAACGCTTTCTCTGCTTCAGGTGTCCAAGCTACTACTGTTGATGTGCCTTTATGCCTGGCTTTTAGTAGGTCATTGATGAGTGCTAAGGTTTCGGCGGCGCGAGGCAGGAACCCTTGACAGTAATTCCCCATGCCTAAAAACCTACGCAAACCGTGCATGCCCGCCAGTTTTGGGTAGTCGTTAATGGCTGCGACCTTGCTCGGAAGCGGTTTGATGCCCTCTCTGCCGATTTGATGACCCACGAATTCTAGATTTTCCTGGACGAATTTGCACTTTGCCATGTTGATGACTAGGCCGTGTGCTTGGAGGCGTTTGAACACAGCTTCAATGTGACCGTAATGGTCGTCTTCGGTTTTGCTAGTTATTGACACGGCATCTACATAAGCGTAGGCATTGTCGATGCCTCTGAGCACTTCGTGTATTAACCTCTGGAACGTTTGGGATACGCCCATAAACCCAAAGGGTAATCAAGTTTACTCAAATAACCCAAAAGTTGTTGTGGCAGCGGTTTTTGGTATGTCCGCTTCGTTGACAGGTATGGCATAGTATGCCCAATCTAGATCTAATTTAGTTAAATATTTCGACGCGCCTACTTGTACTACGAAGTCATGAACGTGAGAAATTCCGTACTTATCGTCTTGTGTAATAAAATTGATCCGCCTGATATCGTTTGTGCCTCTCCATCCCTCTCTTTTCCGTACGAGGTGAAGCGGAGCAGCCCACGGGCTTGCTGAGGGCGCACGATTTCTAAACGGAGTAGTTCTTCGAAGTTTTTTTTCGTGATTACAAGTTTGTCTTGGGCTAGTCGTCTAGGCTTGTTGAATAGCGGTGGCCATTTTGTTGGTATGTAGAGGACCGTGCTTTGGATCAGGCATTGTTTTAGCGTTTCCAGTTCAGCTATTAGATAGTATTTTTTTATAGTGCCCCGCACCTGTCCGGTTTTTGGTCGCATGCGCCGACCATTCGCATCGCAGCATCGAGCCGGGCCCGCGTGTCAGTTGCAGTGAGATTGGTCGTCGGATCGAGGAGTACCATGTTTTTTAAATTGATGGTAAGGCCATAGCGGGTTAGGAAATCTATGCCTAGAGTTGGCATGGTTACATTAGCTATGACAAAGTCCAATTAAAAATATCTACGGAGTCCTATCTCAATGATTAGAGTTTTGCGGCCGTAAGTAGCGATGGTGCTGCCGTTCGCAGCTGTTAGCATCACCTCTGCGCTCTGGGATCTATTGACTGCGGTCGCTGGGAGGCAACCGAGTGAAGCTCCTGTGTCGGATAAGAACTGAATGCGCGTCTTGGTACAGTATATCATAATGGCCGTAATTTTTTCTTTGAATTTGGCCGAGTCTCTATCGCTGGCCACTTTCAGGACTCGGGTTTGGCGTTTCCCGAAGTCCAAGTGCACGGTAGGTCGCATTTCGTGGCTTTAGAGCCAAATTTATAGTGATACCAGCACGTATCGAATTTAAAGGTATCACAGGGCTTTGAAAGACTTCGTTGCGGTGACTTTGAACGATCGGTGGGCTTTCTACCGCAGCTCTTGCCACCACGTCGGACTGATTGCTCTAGTTTTTCGTGCTTGCAGCTAGGCTCGTGATGCTCGTTTGGAGTTGTTTGATAATGTCCGTGAGTTGAGTTATTTTGCTCTGTGGTACCGACGCTGGCATTGCTGGCTTCAGTGACATCGGAGCGAAATTACACGCGTTGACGCTGTTCGTTGCCGGTTTGCTGATTTGCGCTATCGACGGGCCGTTTCGTGCCTCTACCTCCATGATGCGGTCAGCCTGAAGGGCTAATTTCTCCACGCTTAGCTCGTCTAGTGCTTACGCAAGTATTGTTTGCACATTTGATGAGAGTCTTTGGAGAGAAAAGCGTCTTGAGGAACGTTTCATCAGCCTTGGCTGGTCCATCAACTAATGTCAGCATTTGACGTAGGAAAGTTGACGGCTTTCTGTCACCAAGTTCTTCGCTACTCAATAATTTTTTTATGCGCTGGCACGACAAAAGTCCGTAACAGTTTTGCAGCTCGGTTTTGAGGGTTGCGAAAGGATTTTCCTAGGGAGGATTTAAGATGATATTTCTTATTTCCGCAAGTACATCCGGTCCTAACGCACCCATCACTACCTTAAATTGGACCAACGGGTCGCTTATCGCTCGAAGGTCGAATAAAGTTTCTACCTGCGCAAACCATAACGGTACATTGCTTGTATTAAACGATGGAAGCTGGACCGAAATCGATGTTTCCGGTGTCGTCAGCGGGGATGGTGGCAGTGGTGGTACGTTTTTGTCGGTTTTCACCATGTTGACTTGTTTGCACGAGCTTGTATCGTAAATTGCATAACAGAATTTGGTATAAACTGAAATGAATTGTACTGCGAACGAACGGTATTGAGTATCTCGGAATTCTCAGTTCTGCAATTATGGACGTTGTTCAATTTGAATCTTCTGAACAGTCACGATATGTATAATATGAACGCTTATGCTAAGATTAACGGCGTTAATTTGAAATGCTACAATGATCAATTATGCATTTATTTTTAGTTAAGTTATACTCAGATACAATTGATGCGCCGCTCGGCACTGTACTGAACTGGACAGTCAATTTCAACACTCGGGGCTCGGTCGCCGCTGCTCGTGCATGGCTGATCTGAACAGTTGCGAATTATGTGCCGCGAGTCGTTTCCTCTAACGCAGTGATGTTGGCAAGTGTTCTGTCCCTGTCCCTCTGGACAGTTAGGTTTGACACGAGGTGTCTCTCTGTCTGCCGCCTGCGTTGTCCATGGACTGGGCGCTGGATGTCGCGCTTGTCCTACTGCTTTGCTTGCTGCTGTGAGCGTTGGTCTGCGGGCAGGGAGCGCTTCTACCTGTTTTCGGCTGTTTGACTCGCTGTTTGGGCAATGCCTGCCGCGTGTGTTACCGCAACGCACGCTACTCTATGCGTTGCCAAACTGCTGGTGCTGTCTTGCCCGTTGCCGTCCAGTTCAACGCTTTCAATTTGACTGAATTTGAGTAGTGTGGCCCGCATCAACCTTATTTAAAGTCGATTTTTTGCGCTGTGCAGCTGCCGAGGCATCTGTTCATGTAATAATATTAAAATTAAAACGGAGACATAATTTAAAGACTCATAAGGTGGAGATGCTAAAAAAATGAAATTATAGAAAATATTCTAGGTTTCCTATCTTAAATGAACACACATATGTACCTGGCTATCAGCTCATTGCAGTTTAACGAAGTTATGCATGTTCTTCGTGAAATTCAATTCAATGACAAAAGGCAGTGGTGGATTTGCAGTTCGTGGATTTGCTATTTTCTAGCACATGTGGAATGGAAATTTCTGAGTGTTTTCTTCATACATTCTATTTAACATGTTGACACTCACGACCACAAATACATGTGAATTATTATATCAACACGAATATTTCTTCGACTAACGGAAATAATTTGATATTCAAGTGGGTTGTTGAGAACTGTGTGGGTTTTTGACCGACGTTAGCTGTAGGCTTCATGTCCACGCTACCACTAGTACTGCATTGCCGCTCTGTGCGCTGCCGTCACAGTTCAATACTTTGAACTTGATTGAATTTGAGCAGCATGTCCCGCATCAACCTTATTCAAAAGTCGTGATGTGGCCTTCTGCTGCGTTATTGTTGATTGCGCTGCGCAGCTGCTGCGGCATGCGTGCATTTGGTAATCTTAAAGTTAAACACACACATGAATGTTATGAGTCATCACTGAAATTATCATGATGACTGGGCAGGCGTGGAGTGCAATGATGACATGAATGATTTCTATAGCATCGTTCAATTTAGCACTGCATTTGACACTTGGGATGCATGGGCACGTGTGCTTGTGTTGGCTTTATTTTCAATGACCGTTATCATTGGTTGCTTGTCGGTAAGTTCATTTTGCATTATTATTAATTCACTACACTTGAGTTCCACGTGGTTTGTGGATTCAATGAATAATGCACGTAATTGAAAATGTTTCTGTTTTAGTTCTATTGAAGACTTGAATGCATAGGACAATGTATCTTTGTGGATGAGTTTGATTATTTCCAAAAATGGAATGATTGTTTGATTCACTGAACTTGCATTTGCTTAAGATTACGCATACTTTGACACGATTGTGACTCGATGCATTGTAATAGAAAATTCAAATTATTTAACTGAAGTAAAATTTAGAATTAAGTTCATTGCACACATTGGTATTCCCTGTTATGAGATGGTTTCTGCTGTCAAACCCGTAAAAATTTATTTAACGTTAGGGGCCGAGGTGCGGGCATCCTGGAATGCTGCGGTTCGGCCGTGGCCATCTGGTTGACAGTACTGTGGTATGCATGCCTCTACATACAGTGAGTTTCGCGCTCCCGTCACATGCTCATGTCATAATGCCATTTCTGGGTAATTTTGAATATTGAAAGGTTTGAATGGTGTTCATTATTGGAGTTGAAGCACTGTTTTCTTCTTAGGTTATCTCGTTAGGTCTGTTTTAATTGAGAATAGTTTTGGGGGTCACCAGTTCAAGGTATTCACCTGGTTGAATTTTAGGGTTTGACCTCATAGATATTGACCCAAGGAGGGAAAATTACGAGAAAATTCATATGTAAATTTAGTTTATCGGTGAGATCTGATATAATGCAGTTCAAATTGTAGCACTACATGAAAGATTCATCTATAGATTTTATTAAAAGATAACAAGACAGTGCATGTGGTGATATATTACTCTAAATGACCAATTAGATAAATGTAATCACAACCAAACATAATGGGGGCGAGAATATTATCGCCACGCGTAATTAAAGCAACAAATAGTATCGTCTTCTGTCATAATGTTTGGGTGTTCGTGTCACTCTGGCTCAGGACAGGAGAGGCGACAAAGACTTGTCGCCGTGGTGAGCCTGGCAGATAAGAAGAAGAAAGGAACACTTTACTTACAGTCGTTGTAGAACTTGAAGAATGTCTTTAAAAATTAAACTCAGCTAAAACAACACAATCAACGACACTGATCGAATACAAGAGAGCAGGGTGCACTAGAATGTAAGCATTACCTTGAAAACCTGTTGTTGCCTCTGATGGAGGCTGAGTGAGGGTTAGCCTGGTGGTCGGGCCGGAGCCTCTGGCCTTGCCGACACGTGATTGGCTACAGCCAGACGGGGCAGACTGCTGATGAAACTGTGTCAATTATTGGCTATTTCTAATGCATAACTTGTCTCCATACGTTTGAAATTTTATATATGTTGCTATTTTTGATTAAGGCTAGTAATGGGTGAAAATTATTACAATAATTTGTCTGTAACTCTTAATTGAAAAACTCTCATTTAATTCTTTACTTGGCATTTCAAGATCATTGTGCCCCTTTCCATATGCTGATTTGCTCGCGTCCACTCCTTGTTGCCGCTCTTGGCGCTGATTGGGGCGCCAAAAATCCTTGTTGCTGAATGGTTCCTTGCAGTATACGCCTTGAACTTTGAGCTGGAGTCCCGCACTGCTTGATGCCAGAGAGAAAACTGCAGTTGACGTTTGGAGGGATTCCGCCGCCAAAGGAAAAACTGCATGTACGACACATTTCCAATGAGCGTTAATACAATGGTCTAAAATACAAAACCTTAATCTTATAATAAAATACATTATTTACAGGAAATGAACTGCGCGATAGCTGACGTGAGGAAGAGCTGTAGGAAGAGCTGATTATACGTGCATCACAAGCACCTACGGCTACTAAGCAATCGCCTCTTTTGATCTCATTGTTTGCATCTCTCTGTAGGTAGCTACAACATTTCTGTTCAGCTAGTACAAAACTGTTTCCGACCATAATGGCAGTGCAACAAATATTTATTTTGGGTAAATAAATACGTAAACCCACGCACATAAATCCATTGAACATATGCATCAGACGGAATAAGTGATTCAGATAAAAACCTTGGGACAAATATGGCAACTGCGCCTTCCCAGATAAATTCACGAGAGAGCTTTCTCAACTCTCCGGAGCTTGATCAAGCAGCACACCATGTGTCTGTTTCTGTTTGAATCATGTGTTCTTTCTGGAACACATGTATTTAAATAGTCGGAACCGTGTGTGTTGTTAAGACGGCCCTGCGAATGTTACTGATTCAAAGTGACTTTGTGCACAATACAACGTGTTAGTGATATAGGCTTACTCATGAGCTAGGCTAGGCCACAACCAGCTAGGCTAGGTCAGGTATAAAAGAAATCAAAAAATTTCACTGTTCCTTTTATTCATGTTACAAGCAAAATCTAATTAAATACTAAATACTCAACAATGTCTTACTGGCCAATGCATGTGGTACATTAATCATCAAAATTAACGAAGGCTATACCCTGGAACCCCAAAGAGTTCCACAGAAGACAGGTAAGAATAACAGTATTTCCCTATGTGCCTACTCCAGTATCTCATACTAGGTTCTAAGTCTAAGAGCAGACTAATAATTAGATTATAAATTTCTATAGTAGGATATTTCATGTATCCACCTGGATGCAGGATACATATAT
>SDVV010040889.1:0-10493 GCA_016164225.1 Gammarus roeselii | reverse complement strand
GATGCTATACCTCTGGGAGTATAAATCCAAGCCTACTGTGTCATAAAAATGAACTCTATAATGCTTTACTAGGTCACTTCTCAGCAATCTACCACTGATATATAACAAATTTAGAGGTAACTTACAGTCATGATACGATGCCATAGACGTACCTGGCATCTGTTAACCCATCGTCTCTGAACGGCCTCGAATAAAGATATATCCTGGACATAACCAAAACCTAGACACATGTACAGTGGTCAAGAATGAGTCTCAGAGAGTGTGTGTGGCCATAAAAAAACTTGGGGTTCTGTTTACTGATGACTTAAGTAAAACGCTACACACCCATGATACTCAAGATCGACGTCTACAAGAACGTTCATAATTCACGTTGAACATGGATGAAGTCCAAAATGACAACCAAAGTGTATAAACCACCTCTACACTAGGACCCATCCATCCAGAAAATTATCATCTAAACGTCAAACTACACATATGCTAGGGATCAATGACGAAAAATTCCACAAAGATGCAGTACGGAGTTACACCTCTTAAACATACATTCCTCTAATTCTCGTGGAAAAAAACATAACATCAGGAACATATATAAAATAGCTAAATAAGGTTCTCTACTCTGCTATAATTCACATAAAAATTATACTACATTACGGTATCCATCCTAATAAATCGGTTTACTTGTACAAACGAGCATAAACAGAATGAGATTTTGCCTAGGGGAGACTCTAACTTATCCTAAATATTGAAGAATAGTCGTACAATAAATATACAATACCCCAACAGCATAACCAAATTTGTAACAAATCGTATGGTCTATATCTATAATATCCACGTCAAATATTGTATCAGGATGTAAGAAGATTCATAAAACACACAAAAAAATGAACAAATGTAACTAAATTAGACCTGAAATGATGTGCTATAATGTAGATACATACGTAATATATCCTAAATTGTAAAAATAACCAACAGAATGCATTGAAGATGGAAATTCAACAGAGAAGCTACAAAAACTGAATGAGCTTTACTAAACTCACGAGATAAAACAAAGCAAAAAGATTAATTTTCTACCATACCCAAAACATACATTAAAAACGTAATGAATGAGAATGAATTATCGTTTAACCAAACAAACAAGAAAATGTGAACAAGATATCAAGACATGCATGCGACACAACTGAAACCTAAAGTAAATACGGTATAGTATATACAAAATCTAATGAAATTAGCCTCAACATCATTCCATAACAGGGATAAAGTAACATCTATTTAACTAAAGTAACCACGGCTTAATCGTAACAGCTGTGTCATATATTCATATAAAACGACCACAATGATGCAACATCCTAGCAATTATGCCTGAAATAGCTTGCTACATGGATGCTTCAGCCTTAAAATACACTAAAATGCCTGGAACTGTATGAGTTAACGGATCGAAATTCCGAAACACTAAAAATTCAACATAAATCAATCGATCATTACTGAGTATACATAACATAATATTTTAACTTACAGTAAATCCATATCGTTCAGGTATTTTCGCTAATGGAAATCGCGTCAATGGAACACTGATATAAATGTTTCAAAAGATAATACAATATGGGGTAGATAGATTCTCGACCGTAGGTGCTGCATCATACCACAATACATACCTAAACTCGCCAATAATCATACTAATAATCCATACAAATCCTATAGATAGTATATACAGATGAAATAAAGAGATGGGAAACACAGCATCTTGCCTGCAATCCTACCTTCAGGCTGGTACAAACATGGCCATTCGCACACTAAGGCTGGAAATTGAGTTATAAGACATGCCTACCACACTAATCCTATAAAAGAATATATAGTGATAAATGAACAAAACATATAAAAATAACCCAAGCCCCCACCGCTACGAATCCCAATCAAGCATCGATTGAGTCAATTATACCACAACTAGATAAGAAAACCCACGTATATGTCCACAGAGAAATATAGAAATATAATCCATACATGAATAAATAACGATACATACACTCACAACGTATCAAACGTGACATGGAAACAAATTTATAAGACAAGGAACAGGTAAGAGCTAACTCAGATAATCTTCCAGGAGCGCATCCAACTTTTTGCCTAGGGGGATCCCTACGCCTCGCCCCATCAGAAATTTGGAATAACACTAATCGTACCAGAACCGAATAAATATATATAACGAGCAACAGTTAGTCACCAATTAAACTCCACTACAAACAACTAAACAAGAAAAAACATGTATATATAAATACAATGAAGATCATAAATACAGTACAAATTAAAATGTTTATAACATAAACCTTGCCAATCAAGGGCGCAAGCCTGATTCCATCCCGCCGTTCCCCCTTCCGTTCCCCTTCCGTCCCCCTCCCCTTTCGGTCTCCCTCCCCCTCCTCCTTCCCCCCTCGTCCGTTAGCTGACTTCGGGCACCAAACCAGTTCCGGTACCCTCCGCCCGCCCCCCGTTTCTGCGCGCACCCCGCGTACAAACCGGTTGAGTCAAAACTAACTCTTTTATCCCTATCTATAATCCTTCACTAATCCGCGTTTCAGCCCTATACTAACTACTATCGCAATGAAACTTAGCGTCTCCACGACCCCTCAGCCAAGCAGTTTTTGAACTTCAAATTTAAGTCTTAGTTATTATTGTTTTCTGTTGTCCACAAATGCTGTTTATTACCAGTAAGAGATGATGCAAGGAGATCTGAATCCTCGTTTGCGGGCGGTGTCTGGTATAAATTACATCATCTGATGGCCAGTTCAGATAATCTCATATATTGTTATTGTCTCAGCTGTAGCGCAACGCAGTGTCTGTCTTAGTTGTAGCCCCAAACAGTGTACGTCTTAGTTGTAGCCCAGCCGCAGTGTACGGTTTAGTTATAGCGCTACGCAGTGTACGTCTTAGATGTAGCGTCATGCAGTGTATGTCTTAGTTGTAGCGTCATGCAGTATAAGTCTTAGTTGTAGCGTCACGCAGTGTAAGTCTTAGTTAGAGTGCCACGCAGTGTACGTCTTAGTTGTAGCGCCACGCAGGGTGCGTCATAGTTATAGCGCCACGCAGTGTACGTCTTAGTTATAGCGCCACGTAGTGTTAGTCTTAGTTGTAGCGCCTCGCAATGTACGTCTTAGTTGTAGCACCACGGTGTGTACGTCTTAGTTTTAGCGCAACGCAGTGTATGTCATAGTTGTAGCCTCCCACAGTGTACGTCTTAGTTGTAGCCCCGCGCAGTGTACGTCTTAGTAGTACAGCCACGCAGTGTACGTCTTAGCTGTAGCGCCATGCAGTGTACGTCTTAGTTATAGCGCCACGCAGGGTACGTCTTAGTTGTAGCGCCACACAGTGTATGTCTTAGTTGTAGCCTCCCACAGTGTAAGTCTTAGTTTTAGCCCACGCAGTGTACGTCTTAGTTGAAGCGCCACGCAGTGTAAGTCTTAGTTAGAGCGCCACGCAGAGTACGTCTTAGTTGTAGCGCCACGCAGTGTAAGTCTTAGTTATAGCGCCACGCAGTGTACGTCTTAGTTGTAGCGCCATGCAGTGTATGTCTTAGTTATGGCGCCACGCAGTGTACGTCTTAGCTGTAGCGCCACGCAGTGTAAGTCATAGTTAGAGCGCCACGCAGTGTACGTCTTAGTTGTAGCGCCACGCAGTGTACGTCTAAGTTATAGCGCCACGCAGTGTACGTCTTAGTCACGCAGTGTAAGTCTCAGTTGTTGCGCCTCGCAGTCTACGTCTTAGTTGTAGCGCCACGCAGTGTACGTCTTAGTTGTAGCACCACGCAGTGTACGTCTTATTTGTAGTGCCACGCAGTGTACGTATTAATTGTAGTGTCACGCAGTGAACGTCTTAGTTGTAGCGATACGCAGTGTACGTCTTAGTTGTAGTGCCACGCAGTGTACGTCTTAGTTGTAATGCCACGCAGTAGCGCTACAACTAAGACGTACAAGGTCTATTTTACAGTCTGTTCAGACCTTGTAGATTGTATAATGACTCGGTGACTTGTATCAATGGTTTATCTTATTCTGCACCGCTGTGTCATTCCTTTTTTTCACGATTTAATCAGCTCTTTGCCTCCTTGCACAATGCTTCAGGCATGTCATGAATGTGAAAATTTTCCGTCATGTGATCCTTGCTTACTCTGTTTTGTTTTCGTCATCGGTGCCAAGGAACGCATCTAGAGTTGGTAGGTTTTTCACGCATTTGGTTTTCTATTCGTTGTTATGTTTGGTAATCGAAGTGAACAGCAGGGATGACTATGCAGTCATTCTCCGACTACCATTTACGAGCACTGTTGCAGGTATTTGTCGCTGCTTGTTGAGTTAGCATGGGTAAGTGAGACAAGTGGTATGGATCTTTTAAACTGTATTGCCATATTAAATCAACATTGAACGCAGCTTTATGATTTAAAGCGATGCAATAGGGTTTAAACAATCCGTCATATTTTTTTAAGTCATACATTCTACTCATACAATGACACTACATCAACCTGAATGGAAATACAAATGATAACATCAAGCGTTCTTACGCTGCAACTAAGACGTACACTGCGTGGCGCTATAACTAAGACTTACACTGCGTGACGCTACAACTAAGACGTACACTGCGTGGCGCTCTAACTAAGACTTACACTGCGTGGCGCTTCAACTAAGACGTACGCTGCGTGGCGCTACAACTAAGACATGCACTGCGTGGCGCTCTAACTAAGACTTACACTGCGTGCACTACAACTAAAACGTACACTGCGTGGCACTCTAACTAAGACGTACACTACATGGCGCTACAACAAGACGTATACTGCGTGGCGCTACAACTAAGACATACACTGCATGGCGCTACAACTAAGACGTACCCTGCGTGGCGCTATAACTAAGACGTACACTGCATGGCGCTACAGCTAAGACGTACACTGCGTGGCGCTACAACTAAGACGTACACTGCGTGGGGCTACAACTAAGACGTACACTGTGGGGGGCTACAACTAAGACATACACTGCGTTGCGGTAAAACTAAGACGTACACACCGTGGCGCTACAACTAAAACGTACATTGCGAGGCGCTACAACTAAGACTTACACTACGTGGCGCTATAACTAAGACGTACACTGCGTGGCGCTATAACTAAGACGTACTCTGCGTGGCGCTCTAACTAAGATTTACACTGCGTGACGCTA
Source organism: Gammarus roeselii (assembly GCA_016164225.1). NCBI lineage: Eukaryota > Metazoa > Arthropoda > Malacostraca > Amphipoda > Gammaridae > Gammarus > Gammarus roeselii. The sequence goes on along the minus strand of SDVV010040889.1, from coordinate 5,307 downwards.
CAACTAAGACGTATACTGCGTGACGCTACAACAAAGACATACACTGCATGACGCTACATCTAAGACGTACACTCCGTAGCGCTATAACTAAACCGTACACTACGGCTGAGCTACAACTTAGACGTACACTGTTTGGGGCTACAACTAAGACAGACACTGCGTTGCGCTACAGCTGAGACAATAACAATATATGAGATTATCTGAACTGGCCATCAGATGATGTAATTTATACCAGACACCGCCGCAAACGAGGATTCAGATCTCCTTGCATCATCTCTTACTGTTAATAAACAGCATTTGTGGACAACAGAAAACAATAATAACTAAGACCTAAATTTTAAGTTCAAAAACTGCTTGGCTGAGGGGTCGTGGAGACGCTAAGTTTAATTATGATCACCCAAATTATATTGTAATACCAGCCGGTAGTCGAGGTGCTTTAATTGCTATACCAGCCGGTGGTCTTGTTGTTATAATTGCAATACCAGCCGGTAGTCTTGGTGCTATAATTGCATTACCAGCCGGTAGTCTTGGTGCTGTAATTGCAATACCAGACGTTAGTCTTAGTGCTGTAATTACAATACCAGCCGGTGGTCTGGTGCTATAATTGCAATACCAGCCGGTGGTCTTGGTGCTGTAGTTGCAATACCAGCCGGTGGTCTTGGTGCTATAACTGCAGTACCAGCCAGTGGTCTTGGTGCTATAATTGCAATACCAGCCGGTAGTCTTGGTACTTAAAATATATATTTGTCCCACGTATTAGAATGGCCGCCGTGGCCGAGAGGTTAGCGTATCCGACTGCATGTGTCAGCCTCTGGTACTGCATGTCGCGAGTTCGAGCCTCAGCAGTGACACGGCGGTCTTGTGGCGGGGAGATTTGGCGCCTCCCCCCTCTGTGTCTGCCTAACTTAACCACCCTCCTAACTAGGGGGAAACGGCTGTATGTCTATACATACATACATACGTATTAGAACTATACAAATGCCTAAAGGTTGGTCTACTTAAAATATATATTTGTTTCACGGATTAGAACTATGCAAATGCCTTAAGGTTGGCCTACCTAAAATATATATATGTCTCACGAAATAGAAACACATACCCGAATAATACGTACGTTTGCCCAGCGGGGTAGAAACACGTACCACTAAGTCAGGTTAGGTTGGGAAGTCAAGGTTTCAACAATATGCTCGCAACGCAGCTATCAAATATGTTCAGCTGCACGCAACATAACGTAACATGTCGGCGTGACCGTTATAGTTGTCGTACATCATGTATTCCTACAATGACAATAATTTATACAAGTAGATGTCTCCAGATTGATCTAGTAACCGGGTATAATACCATTCTAGGAACGAAAATCATATAATTGGTGTTGCCCTGGCCTCATTAATATGATGAGAGATTGAGTTTACGACAACGTCGCCGAACAAACGGTGCCAAACTGAGGCAACGTCGGCCAATATTTATAAACACAAACAATTATAAGAGCTTTACCTGTTTCAGCTCTAAAGTATTTTTAAATAGTAGCAGTATGTGAATAAAGAACCTCAGGATTTCATTTTTTTCAAAAAGGAGTGATCATTTTGCTTCTACAACTGAAATAATATTTCAGATCTATTACAATAAATTCTTTAAGTGTTGGTCTAAAAACTTGTTGCTTCGTTCAGGACCGATGGCCATGAGGAATAAAAATGTATTTATTGTAATTTACCTAACTGAATCAATTCCCCAATAACACTTTCATTGTATTAATTTTTATCGATTCTATTGTATTCAAACAATCATGATATTGCCATTGATGTCTAATCGGCTTGCATGCAAAGTCTCGGCAGCACTGAGACGTACCAAGTGACGTCACAGCCAGGGGTTAGCGCGTGGAGCTGAGCGGGGAGGTGCGCAGAATAGCGGGTGGGGCAACCTGTCATGTCCGTAAATCTTAGCGTCGGCAGCCGCGGTGAGATCGTCGCCAATCCAAAGTTGTTGCCATTCCAGAGATTTTTCTCTGCGCGCGTGCTCAGACTTGATGTTGGACTGAGTCTGATACGATGAACCATTTGTGATCTTGACATCGAACCGAGGATAGCACGATTAAACATTATGAGCTTGAAAACAAACCGATTTGGGCACAGAGACATCAGTCCCGATCCATGAACTTTCCACCCGGGTTTAGTGGTAGGACAAATTTCAGCTGAGTCGCTGGATAAATTTGGAGTAGTTCAACAATAAAGGCATTAATTTCAATTATATACAACGGAGTTATTAACAACAAGATCCTCGCTGAGTTAGCAAGATTTCTGCGGAGTTACACATACTCTGAAATATGTTCTTTTTCCACCTTGATGGGAGCCACCTTGGGTTGAGGACCGCGGGGATTCACCCCGGTTGACGCTACTTATACAAGCTCATTTTGAAGGTTATGAACACTAGATGCCAATTGTATGAAGAAAACTGCATTAAATGTATTACAAGTATGAATTTATATTTACTGAACACACAAAAACATGCAAATATTTCATGCATTCATTTTTGCCTTTAAAGCTTCTTGCTGGAGCTAAATATTAGAGATGTACAATAAAGACTAATACACTGTTGGATAGCAAACATTGCTAGTAATGCACCATACAAAGAATTTGAAGTAGCTGCCTACAGTACTTTTATTACCAATGACCAAAATGTAAAAAAAAGGGGAATTTGGGTCAAGACAAATCTTGAGTAACTTTTTTTTATTTGATTGAGCCTTTTTGCAACAAGTATTTATGTAGAATTTGTAAATGAATACTTAGCTACATAACATGTGTAAAAAGTGTGTCATTTAGGTATTATGCAAATCAAAACTAAAGTGAACATACCAGAAACCACTCAATTTCACTATTTTCAAGTCCTTGTTATTAGTGAATCATAGGCATATCAAGATGGCAATCTACACTAACAATGACCATAAATAGACACCTTGTCTACAACAACTGCAAAGGGAAGAATATGTGTCAAGTCAATGGGTTATCTTATATATCAAGTACTAACTTGTGATCCAAATGACCACAGGATTCAGGGTGTAAAAAGTACTCATATCAGACGTACGCGTAACTCCGCAGAAATGTTGCTCACCGCTTGAAATAGATTTGTTGAAATATTTCTAAATTCAAATGGGAAGTCATTGAATTGAAATTAGGAATGAGGAGGTATTCTGCTGTTGGATATCAATTGATTACAATAATTACATAGCCTACTTGATAGTATGCTTAGCTAATTTTTGTTTTACCAGCTTTCCCAGAATAGTTTGTCCTCGTCCCAGTTTCACCTGTACAAAATAAAGTGGGAGAAACCTCCCTTGCTAGTGCTGCTGCGGCGCTGCCAAGGCACAAATGCCAAACAAGGCAGAGCAATCATTACCTGACCTGATCATTACCTGAGGCCCCCAGCTTCTTGCCACAGCCCCAATGCCAGGGCAGGTCAGGACATTGGGCCAAACCAAACCTGCAGGGCACAGAAAAAAAGCAAGAGAGCACAGGATCAAGCATGGCATGCGCCGGATACAAAGTGCAGACACCTGACACATGGAATGGCAGTTTTTTTCCTACCATTGATTCTTCCCTTTGCAGCCCCCCCCAAGGGCTCAGCATACATAGTCATCAGGTGCACCAAGCCAGGAGAGGCTAGCACAGCCATGTGCGCCAGCACCTACAAAGACTCCGCAGAACAACAACGGGAAGATGTTGGAAAGGATGCGCACCATTGGCTTCCAGAAAACAAACCCAAAGCCACTCATATGAAAACCCAAAGCATAACTACAACCCTGCAGAAAACCATGAAAGCACATATATAAACCATGAAAGCACATATATAAAAAAAACAAAAAAAAAAGACGAGTCACACCACAGACTTGCCAACACAACTAGGAACGCAAGACCCTAGCACTTGAACAACCTATTCCTCATAAACTCAGCCAACCCTGCCTTGAACGCAGAAATGGTAGCAGATTCGACAACAACAGCAGGCAGCTCATTCCATATTGTAATGCATTGAACATTAATAAAAACTCCTTGCCACATCCACAGAGCAGCAGGACATGAGTTTGTGCTGATGTTCCCACATCCTACCATCCAGCAACTTTTGGAACAGGATTGACAAATAAAAACCCTCTGTGTCACAACACAGAATTCTCAAATACTTCATGAGGTCACTTCTCAGTAATCTGCCCTTGATTGAGAACAAATTGAGAGCCATCAGCCTGTCATGGTTGGACATCTCATACAGACCATGCGCCTGTTTGGTCCACCTCCTCTGAACAGACTCAAGAAACTTCACATCCTGGACATGACCAAGATTTTGCACACAGGAGCAGTAATCAAGAAAGGGCCTGACATGTGCCACAAAGAGTGTGACTATAAAATTTGGGCTTCTATCAACTTTCAACCTAAGCAAATCACTACTAAGACCAGCAGCTGGTCTCACAACTTCTCTGACATGGCCATGAAACTTAAGACCAACATCCACATAAACTCCCAAATTGCTATGAACTTGGACAAACTCAAAAGCCTATGCACAGGGACCAACATAACCAGCAAAATGTCATATGAAAGGTAAAACAACACACTGGCTAGGGTTCAATGACAAATTCCATGAAGATGCAGTCTGGAATATTTTGTCAAGGTCTCTCTGGAAAGCAGACACACCACCAACAACATCATGAAGTTGGAAAGAAAATAAAAAATTTAATTGTCAGCAAAGTGAAGACAATGCAACTGGAAGTGGGCATGCCAGTTGCAAGATATTAAAACAATATAAAGGTAACATATACATGAATAAAGCTACTTTCAAACATAACAAACATACAACACATATTTCCACAAATGCACAGAACATAATATGATCAAGCAATATAAAAGGAGACAACTCTACACAATCAGACACCAAAGAAGACAACAATAAGATAAGATACAAAGACTTCAGTCGTAATAAAGGGAGAATGTGTGGAATTAAAAACAGAAGACCACATATAAAACAAGAAAGTGTAGGAGCATGAACAACTTCAGCCGGTAAGGAATTTCACCAGGCTATTTGTCTACAATTAAAGAAATGCCTTCTCACAAATTGAAATTGTTCCCGTACCATTTACTAACTGAGAGTCAAACTTATTGCATTAATTTGCATTGGAATTTGCACTGTTCCCTTTACCACGTTTTACTGAATAACTGCTTTTACTGAAAATGAGATGTTTTAAGAGGTCACGTGCTGATCAGTGTTTTACCAAATGATGCCGCTTTTATTGTTGGAAAAAAAAGAAAAAAAACATTTTAATGTTGTTGGTTT
>SDVV010040888.1:0-10493 GCA_016164225.1 Gammarus roeselii | reverse complement strand
TCTTTTTACAGCAACTGGACAGCTTATATTGTGCGCATTAAACATCATTTTTGCAAATTGCTCACATTTTTCATTAACACCGGCGATGCCAGTGATATTCAGTTCTCTAATGCCTTCCATAACTCTGCTTCTGAAATTTATCACATTCTTTTGCCCATGACATCTGAATTTAGAGGTAATAATTTCGTTCGCATTTTCAAAAATATTAGGAATGGACACAAATACAGGAAAGTGATCTGTCAAGTTAATTGAGAAGACACCTGTCGTGCAAGGATATAATGCATTAAACAAAATATGATCGATCAGAGTCGCAGAGTCGTTAGTTACACGGGTAGGGACTGAGATAAGAGGAATAAAATGCAAGGCTCTAAACTCGTCAATGTAGGTATTCGTACTTTCAGGTGCATTGGCAGCACTCATATAAATATTGAAATCACCTAACACAAGAGAATTAAGTTTGGACACATCATCAACATTGAGCATATTGAAAAATTTCTCAATAAAGGCAGTTACATGGCGATCTGGAGGTCTATAAACACCGATAATATTGAAAATATTCCCCCTAATATGAAGACTTATTGCACAGACCTCAAATTCCCCACATATAGAAGAAAAATTTAGCAACAATGATGAAATTATGTTTTCATCAACCAAAATTGAGACTCCTCCACCTTTTTTAATGCTACGTACAGTGTGATAGGCTTTATACCCCGGCAAATGAACCCAGTGAGCGGCATCATCTAGCCAAGTCTCTGACAAAATGATTACTTGGAACTTAGTCTTAAGCGACGCCAAAAACAACTGGAACTCATCAAAGTTTTAGTTAACCGAGCGCACATTGAAATGAATTACTTGCATGGATGATGAATCTTCAGCAGACACAGATCTATAAGAATTTGCATCAAAGTAAGAACAGTCTGGTTCACTAGAATAAAAATTGTCGACGTTCAAGTCAACTAGGAAAGCCATGGAAAACTAATTATAGAACCATATCGATGTCCAAAGGGATATTCGCTACCACGTTTGACTTGTTATTGAGTTAAGCATTTTCAGTTCAATCTCATTTACATCGGTCACTTCGTGCACAGTAACTGGGCGTTCACAACCTCTAATCTTGCACCCAACAACACCGTTGTGACTGTAAACACTCGTAATGTCCGAGTATTGCCTCTTTAGCGCGCGTAATTTGTACAGTGATGAGGCCCGATGTTTGGTAAGATATTCATTGGCACAAATATTATCGGGTCTGAGATGCCTCATTGATGACAACAGAAAAATTTTACTCTCCAATGAGGTGCATACTACCTTTAGGTGTTTACGTTCAAGGCCCTGTGGGAACACAGCTGCAATATTGTCCAAATGTACTGGAACCGAGGCAGTACGTAGTACCTCACCCACAGATACCTTCATTTGGGTGGATTTAGAAAGCCTAGGGTTGCCGTCTACTGAGCTGTTTGCGGGCGGTCGATCACTGATGTCAGACTATAATTAACATGCGAAAAGGGGACTTGTTAGTACCGAGATTTTTTTTACTCGCTGTCAAAGTTGTGCGGGACACTTGCCTTGTGCGGGGCACTTGCCTTGTGCGAGGCACTTGCCTAGGGCGGGGCACTTGCCTCGTGCGGGGCACTTGCCTAGTGCGGGGCACTTGCCTAGTGCGGGGCACTTGCCTAGTGCGGGGCACTTGCCTAGTGCGGGGCACCTGACTTGTGCGGGGCACTTGCCTATCGCGGGGCACTTGCCTATTGCGGGGCACCTGACTAGTGCGAGGCACTTGCCTAGTGCGGGGCACTTGCCTAGTGCGGGACACCTGACTAGTGCGGAACACTTGCCTATTGCGGGGCACTTGCCTAGTGCGGGGCACTTGCCTAGTACAGAGCACTTGCCTAGTACAGAGCACTTGCCTAGTACAGAGCACTTGCCTAGTACAGAGCACTTGCCTAGTACAGAGCACTTCCCTGGTGCTGGGCATTTCCCTAATGCGGGGCATTTTCGTAGTGCCTGGCTCCTTGTTAGTGCGAGGCACTTTCCTAGTGAGCGAAACTTTACAAGTACAGGGTACTTTCCCAGTGCGAAACATTTTCCTAGTGCGTGACACTTTTCTAGTGCGTGACACTTTCCTAGTGCGTGACACTTTCCTAGTGCGTGACACTTTCCTAGTGCGGGGCACATTCTTAGTGCGGGGCACTTTCTAAGTGCGGGGCACTTTATTAGCGCGGAGCACTTTCCCAATGTGGGCACTTTCTTAGTGAACTGCATGCACGAAAAATATTTTCCACTTTTCCGCGTTGTGACGCAGTTACACTGGAGTTTACTCATACTCCTCGTTATGACAAAATACCGGGTGAAATTTTCTCATGCTACTTGTTATGACAAAGTATCGGGTGGAGTTTACTCATGCTCCTCGTAATGACAAAGTAACGGGTGGAATTTACTCATGCTACTTGTTATGACAAAGTATCGGGTGGAGTTTACTCATGCTCCTAGTTATGGCATAGTAGCGGGTGAAATTTACTCATGCTACTCGTGATGACAAAGTAACGGGTGGAATTTACTCATGCTACTCGTTATGACAAAGTATCGGGTGGAGTTTACTCATGCTCCTCGTTATGGCATAGTAGCGGGTGGAATTTACTCATGCTACTCGTTATGACTAAGTAACGGGTGGAGTTTACTCATGCTACTCGTCATGACAAAGTAACGGGTGGAATTTACTCATGCTACTCGTTATTACAAAGTAACTGGTGGAGTTTCTGGTGGAGTTTACTCATGCTACTCGTCATGGCAAAGTAACGGGTGGAATTTATTCATGCTACTCGTTATGACAAAGTAACTGGTGGAGTTTACTCATGCTACTCGTTCTGACAAAGAAACGGGTGTAGTTTACTCATGCTACTCGTTATGACAAAGTAACGGGTGTGGCTTACTCATGCTACTCGTTATGACAAAGTAACGGTGAAGTTTACTCACGCTCTGCATTCTAACGTTGCGCGATTAGGAATATATAAAGGGTTGGGCCACACCAACACTCCAAAACAACTGAGATTTTGAACTGTATTGTTTTTATTCTTTGTGCAATATTGTTTTATTTTATATTATAGTGAAGTAGTGGAAACCATCCAAACTGTAATTATGGGATTTATAAAAAAAAAACTTGACGTGATATGTAGTCAATAAATATATTACTACACAAAATGCTGAACATTTTAAATAGAATTGGTAAGAAATATTTTTGCTGAGCTATTATGAAAAAACATACATGATATGATGACGCTTGGGGCCTCCGTCGTTTGCTTGAAGGTGCCAATGTTGGAAAGAGCGACAGTGTTGTGCCTAATTACAATTAAATATACCCACTCTTCCGGTGGATATGTTTCATTGTCAAACCCCACTTGCCTATGTTGAAGAGCACGTGTTGAACCAAACTTACCTATCATAATTTCTTTGAAATCTGTGTTTGATTGTTCCTCTTCCTTCCTATACACCAAATGAAGGGGAAAAAACAGGCTTGCATTTTGTTGTCAAAGCGGGGACAAGCTCAGAAGGGTCATACCCCGAACACGTAATATTTCCTATCCTAAACGAAAACAATCATGAAGTGCGCACATCTTTTGACCATTAAACTCGCTGGACCATGTGTCCAAATATCACATGTGGTCAGGAAGCCACGAACCTGCCACATCCAGCTGCTTAAGGAAGGCACCTGTCAGCGCAGAATACTTTGACCTAAGCTCTACCAACTTGCAGTGCTGCTCATCTACCGAATGACAATGGTTGCGATGACAGTGTCCTCCTGCCATATCACGTTGGTCGGTGCAGCATGTCAGTGGTTGCGATGCAATGCCCTTCTGCCATATCACGTTGGTCGGTGCAGCATGTCAAAGTTGCGATGCAATGCCCTCCTGCCATATCATGTTGGCTGGTGCAGCATGTCAAGGTTGCGATGCAATGCCCTCCTGCCGTATCACGTTGGTCGGTGCAGCATGTCAAGGTTGCGATGACAGTGTCCTCCTGCCGTATCACGTTGGTCGGTGCAGCATGTCAAGGTTGCGATGCAATGCCCTCCTTCCGTATCATGTTGGTCGGTGCAGCATGTCAAGGTTGCGATGACAGTGTCCTCCTGCCGTATCATGTTGGTTGGTGCAGCATGCCAAGGTTGCGATGACTGTGTCCTCGTGCCATATCATGTTGGTCGGTGTAGCATGTCAAGGTTGCGATGACAGTGTCCTCCTGCCGTATCATGTTGGTCGGTGCAGCATGCCAAGGTAGCGACGACTGTGTCTTCGTGCCATATCATGTTGGTCGGTGCAGCATGTCAAGGTTGCGATGGCAGTGTCCTCCTGCCGTATCATGTTGGTCGGTGCAGCATGCCAAGGTTGCGATGACAGTGTCCTCCTGCCGTATCATGTTGGTTGGTGCAGTATGCCAAGGTTGCGATGACTGTGTCCTCGTGCCATATCATGTTGGTCGGTGCAGCATGTCAAGGTTGCGATGACAGTGACCTCCTGCCATATCATGTTGGTCGGTGCAGCATGCCAAGGTAGCGATGACTGTGTCTTCGTGCCATATCATGTTGGTCGGTGCAGCATATCAAGGTTGCGATGACAGTGTCCTCCTGCCGTATCATGTTGGTCGGTGCAACATGCCAAGGTTGCGATGACTGTGTCCTCGTGCCATATCATGTTGGTCGGTGCAGCATGCCAAGGTTGCGATGACTGTGTCCTCGTGCCATATCATGTTGGTCGGTGCAGCATGCCAATGGTTGCGATGACTGTGTCCTCGTGCCTTATCATGTTGGTCGGTGCAGCATAGCACGAATGTCCTGAATTATATCTAGCCCTCATTGTACTCAGAGTCCTCAGCTTTTGCCAGCCTATAATCCAGCCTCCTCTATAATTGAATTCTGGCTTCCGTGATGCCTAATTATTATTCACATCGAGCTTGATTTCATGCATGAAATTGGGATTAAAATTGAGGTGTCAACGTAGAAGGGACCGCCGCGGTGTAGGTATTACAGAACGAGTGGTAAGGAGCGAGGGTGATGTTGGGGTAGAGATAGAGAGGAGGTGAAGAAGGGACCGCCGAGGTATAGGTATTACAGAACGAGTAGTAGGGTGCGAGGGTGATGCTGGGGTAGAGGTAGAGAGGAGGTGAAGAAGGGACTGCCGAGGTGTAGGTATTACAGAACGAGTGGTAGGGAGCGAGGGTGATGTTGGGGTAGAGGTAGAGAGGAGGTGAAGAAGGGACCGGGGCGGTGTAGGTATTACAGAACGAGTGGTAGGGAGCGAGGGTGATGTTGGGGTAGAGGTAGAGAGGAGGCGAAGAAGGGACCGGCGCGGTGTAGGTATTACAGAGCTATGGTAGGGAACGAGGGTGATGTTGGGGTAGAGGTAGAGAGGAGGTGAAGAAGGGACCGGCGCGGTGTAGGTATTACAGAGCTATGGTAGGGAGCGAGGGTGATGTTGGGGTAGAGGTAGAGAGAAGGTGAAGAAGGGACCGGCGCGGTGTAGGTATTACAGAATGAGTGGTAGGGAGCGAGGGTGATGTTGGGGTAGAGGTCGAGAGGAGGTGAAGAAGCATACGGAATATCAATAAGTTTTCCAATGACAAGTTTCAGAGTGCTTATCAGTGGTCCTTTTTAAGGCCCATATAGAATTGCAGAAATCTGACACATTTAATTACACGGTGGATTCATTGGTATAAAGTTTATTCTAGATTTCTGCTGGGATTACATTTTTTTCTGGAGCAACATCAACAGGCGATGTGTTTTGAGACATTGTGTTTTTCGGCTACTGCCAAGAGTAGTATCATGAATAATTATGACCGGTATCATGAACACGCGCATTGGGCGTACCGTCTATAAATAAAGTGAATGGTGATGGCTAGGCTAATGGATCTTAATGAGATAAAAGCAGCCTATCATATGTGTAGAAAAAAACGCCTCTTAAAGAATTACAACTAGGTTGCAATAGGTGTAAAAATTCATCGCAGTCACGATTCGAGTGAAAAAATACTCGTTTTAAAACATCATTAACGAAGGACTAATTACTATCATTCCCATTTCCATTGTTGATAGAACAATGGCGCCTGTGAAAGCAGATACGATTGGGAACAAATAATTAAAAATCTAAAGCTGCGCTGCAGGTCTCAGTTACGGCAGGCAACAGCCTCATGACAAGTCACTGGCCAGTGATCAGTCACTGACTAGTCACCGAGTAGCCATTGATATGTCAACAAAGGTGACTAGTCACTGATTTGCACTGAAACAAGACCAGTCACACTTTTCTCAACTAGTTTACACTAGCTGCAGCCCCGTGTAGAGCACAATAGTCGACCTAGATTAGTCATCCACTTCGTTCCTCCAAATCACCCTACTGGAAATTAGGGCAAGTGTTTACTTTTCTAGATGGCGTGCCGTCAACTGCCTGTTGTCGCGTCATCGAGGCAAGGCTTTTCTAGATGGCGTGCCGTCAACTGCCTGTTGTCGCGTCATCGAGGCAAGGCTTTTCTAGATGGCGTGCCGTCAACTGCCTGTTGTCGCGTCATCGAGGCAAGGCTTGGCTCTCCAGCGCTCCATCGAATGCATTGCTGCTGCACTCGAATAATTGCGGAAGGTGCAAATATGTTGAACATTTACTTCCTTCGTGTAGTACGAGAGGCTCTTAAGCACTGGATTACACAATATTCGTAGTCAAAAGCATGTCATTAGAACACTGTCACACGTTAGCAGACGTGACCACAACCTGTTTACGCCTTCTTCGCAGTAGCTTTTGAACGCTTTCAGTGCTGTTTCACCAATTTGCAAAGTACTTCAAAGTACTTCATAATTTTTAGACCTACAATACTCGCAGAAGATTATTTTATTTCACTCTTTATCGACCATTATTTGTTCCTGTGCTCACTATTCCACATTGAGAAACAAAGTTAAAGAATGGGTTATACAATTAGGTTTCAAGTGATTTTTGCACGCTTATGAAAAATAAGAAAATAGTTCACCAGCAATTGTTACGGCTGAGAGCCGTCCGAGAAGCACAGAACGCTTATGTTGCTATCACCAGGTCCCCCACTACAGTTTTTGAGAACGGCCGAACCAGCATAAAATGAGAAGCGGGTTTGCTGAAGAGATTGAAAATCACTTTTAGGACGAAGGGAAACGGTTACTTCGTTGAATCGAACTCGGCCATTCAGTGCCAGCCTGGTTGATCCTGACTAGCTTAGCATAAACGAGGACACTCTAAATGAGACCAAATTGACCCCAGGCCTTGAATCACATGGGAATGAAAATTACCGATGCATTCGTGACGAATCTTTTCTAATGACATTTTGTGATGGTATGGATTGAACATATGTTTGTTGTCGTATGGTGTATCTTAGTTCTGCCCCCTCTAAACTGAACAACGTGTGATTAATATTCATGACTTTGATCAAAAACTAATTGAATAACACACACAATTGTTGTTCAGGGAGAATACTTCACAGCTACGTTATAGTTCAATTAGAGATCCCCAAAAGAATCATTGTCTGGACTATTTTTTATATAAATGACCCGAGAGCTTTTATTGCGGGCATTACCAAACTTTTGTTTTGGCATCCGAGAGATTGTAACACTCTTACTATTGTTTCGTATGACTGGTAATGGCTATTACTATTGTTTCGAATGACTGGTAATGGCAATTACCATTGTTTCGTATGACTGGTAATGGCAATTACTATTGTTTCGTATGACTGGTAATGGCAATTACTATTGTTTCGTGTAACTGGTAATGGGAATTACGTCCAATCAGTACACTTCCCATTATTTCACTATTTGGATATTATGTTGACGTTGAATGATATATTTTTTTCAATTAGTGTAATTAAACTCTAGATTCATATCTCGCTGGCCATGCTCTGGTGACGTCTCGCTCATGTTTACTGGGCACTAGTGCTGGTGACGCCTCGCTCATGTGTTTACTGGGCACTAGTGCTGGTGACGCCTCGCTCATGTGTTTACTGGGCACTAGTGCTGGTGACGTCTCGCTCATGTGTTTACTGGGCACTAGTATGTGTGCCCCTTCCTTTTTCTGTATGTGTGCGTGAATTTCTAAAGCCCCGTTGACTATCCCCTACTCTTCTTTCAAGGAAACACTCGACATGAGCACTCGTGCTCGTTTGTTTTCCTTACTCTAATCTAATCTAGTGCTGGTGACGTCTCGCTCATGTGTTTACTGGGCACTAATGCTGGTGACGTCTCGCTCATGTGTTTACTGGGCACTAGTGCTGGTGACGTCTCGCTCATGTGATTACTGGGCACTGGTGCTGGTGACGTCACATTCATGTTTACTGGGCGCTGGTGCTGGTGACGTCACGTTCATGTTTACTGGGCACTAGTGCTGGTGACGTCACGTTCATGCTTACTGGACACTAGTGCTGGCGACGTCACGTTCGTGTTTACTGGGCCCCGGTGATGGTGACATCACGTTTGTGTTTACTGGGCCCCGGTGATAGTGACGTCACGTTCGTGTTTGCTGAGCCCCCAGTGCTGGTGACGTCACGTTCGTGTTTACAGGGCCCCCATTGCTGGTGACGTCACGTTCATGTTTACAGGGCACTGGTGCTGGTGGCGTCACGTTCATGTTTACTGGGCACTGGTGCTGGTGACATCACGTTCGTGTTTACTGGGCCCCGGTGATGGTGGCGTCACGTTCATGTTTACAGGGCTTCCAGTGCTGGTGACGTCACGTTCGTGTTGACAGGGCCCCCAGTGCTGGTGACGTCACGTTCATGTTTACTGGGCACTGGTGCTTGTGACGTCACGTTCGTGTTTAATGGGCCCCGGTGCTGGTGACGTAACGTTTGTGTTCACTGGGCCCCGGTGATGGTGACGTCACGTTCGTGTTTACTGGGCCCCAGTGCTGGTGACGCCACGTCCGTGTTTACTGGGCCCCGGTACTGGTGACGTCACGTTCGTGTTTACTAGGCCACGGTGCTGGCGACGTCACGTTCGTGTTTACTGGGCCCCGGTGCTGGTGACGTCACGTTCGTCTTTACAGGGCACCCAGTGTTGGTGACGTCAGATATGAGCATGCGACAATTATCTTATCTTTTAAACTCAGCGGTTTACCCAAACTCATTTTATCCTCAGTCATGCCATCCAAATTATCGTTGTTGTTGCAGTTCTTCTGAATATTTTGGAATGGTAAGGAAATATACACCAGTCTCTTTTCACCGACTTGTAATCTAAACCCTGAGTGATCTGTGTGGGCAAGTCGTTGGCAGTCAGATGACATGCTGTACCATTCCTTTCATGTGCAGCTATCGATGGATGCGTAAATAATATTTTGTGTGACAGCGCGATTACTTTCATAGCTTTATTTGATATAAGCATTAATGATCACATCGAAGAACAACCCAAACTAAGTCGAGGCCAATTGTTCGCCTTAGAATTATTAGCCTCCATATGCCCAATGTTCGACCTAAGAAGACCAGTAGCTATTTTTTATCATTTTATTTTTTCTGTCCAGTAAACTTTTGTCACTGCGACAACCAATGTCAAATCCTATATATCAACCGGAAGGGCCGTAGCTCTCGGAAACGGCAGTCCATCAAATGGTCTTGGAGGCATGGCGTTCCATCAAGGTGACTGCTGATGGGCGCCTCCGACAACGGAAGGAGAAGGAAAGACGTGCATTTCAAAATTGCATCATAAAGAAGACAGCAGTGAGAGACACCGCTGCAAAAGTCTCAAATATAGATAACACCTCCGGGGATATTTGGCCTCCACATTAGCGATTTGACATGCTCCCATCCCATCCGAATCCGCAAACGGTGGAATATGGGTATTTTGCTGCTGAGTAGTAGAGCAGCCAAATAGTGTAACCCAAGATGACTGATTGGTACGTTAAGCATATTTCGTCAAAATATCCTTTTGTAAATTGTGATTTTCTAGATCAATATCTATACATGGGCGAGATCATAAGGGTCACTTC
Source organism: Gammarus roeselii (assembly GCA_016164225.1). NCBI lineage: Eukaryota > Metazoa > Arthropoda > Malacostraca > Amphipoda > Gammaridae > Gammarus > Gammarus roeselii. The sequence continues at coordinate 525 of SDVV010040888.1, read as the reverse complement.
CCAGATACTTTTCAATAGCATTAAATTGTGTCTGTCGACGTTTTCACAGTAAAACAAAACTCCATGACACATGAAATATCTTTTACGATCGAAGTTATTATGCCGGTAACACACGTTATTAGGCCGGTAACACACGTTATTAGGCCGGTAACGCACGTTATTAGGCCGGTAACACACGTTATTAGGCCAGTAACACACGTTATTAGGCCGGTAACACACGTTATTAGGCCGATAACACACGTTATTAAGCCGGTTACACGTTATTATGCCGGTTACACACGTTATTATGCCGGTTACACACGTTATTATGCCGGTTACACACGTTATTATGCCGGTTACACACGTTATTATGCCGGTTACACATGTTATTATGCCGGTTACACATGTTATTATGCCGGTTACACATGTTATTATGCCGGTTACACATGTTATTATGCCGGTTACACACGTTATTATGCCGGTAACACACGTTATTATGCCGGTAACACACGTTATTATGCCGGTAACACACGTTATTATGCCGGT
>SDVV010040887.1:0-10493 GCA_016164225.1 Gammarus roeselii | reverse complement strand
TATATTCTTCTGACAATCTAACAGTCATCAGAGTTGAGCCAGCTCCTTCATTTACATTATTTAATTATCTCAAGTTCAACTGAAAAAGCAGTCACAGTATATGACGCAGTTGCAGCTGACTTTGCTCTTCATAATTAGACAAGGCACTTTGATTAACGGAACTAATAATTGAAGTTCAGGAGTTGTTCAAAGTGTTCATCGAGTTTTTATTTCTCCCTGTGTTTGTGCAGTAGATAAGCTATTTGACAAGCAGGACGTTCAAAAATTGATAATGTTTCTAATAAAGCTGTAGATTTATCGCAAAACAGTAACGTGGATTCGAAGAATTGCAGATAATTTCACACCGCCGTTTAATTTAATTAGTTACGAAACTTTTGACTAACGCTTACATATGAAGTTGTTATACAATGATGAAATTATTGACTTAGGATTTAATAATACAAAATAATATCCCACGATTGATCTGATGACTGAAGACAGACCTCAGGTTATATGTAATTAATATTTTTTGCCGTCGCAGCTTTGGTCAACGCCTTAGAGTATTTATTGCCACGATGCTCGAGTGACACATCTGAGCGAACGCCCACTTGCGCATATCACATGCTCGAGTGACACATCTGAGCGAACGCCCACTTGCGCATATCACATGCTCGAGTTATCCATCTGAGCCAACGCCCACTTGCGCATATCACATGCTCGAGTTATCCATCTGAGCCAACGCCCACTTGCGCATATCACATGCTCGAGTGACCCATCTGAGCCAACGCCCACTTGCGCATATCACATGCTCGAGTTATCCATCTGAGCCAACGCCCACATGCGTATATCACATGCTCGAGTAATCCATCTGAGCCAACGCCCACTTGCGCATATCACATGCTCGAGTTATCCATCTGAGCCAACGCCCACTTGCGCACATCACACGCTCGAGTTATCCATCTGAGCCAACGCCAACTTGCGCATATCACATGCTCGAGTGACCCATCTGAGCCAACGCCCACTTGCGCATATCACACGCTCGAGTTATCCATCTGAGCCAACGCCTACTTGCGCATATCACATGCTCGAGTGACCCATCTGAGCCAACACCCACTTGCGCATATCACATGCTCGAGTGACCCATCTGAGTCAACGCCCACTTGCGCATATCACATGCTCGAGTTATCCATCTGATCCAACGCCCACTTGCGGACATCACAACACTACTGGGGAGCAAAGTACAGTAATGCTGGACGAAGAAACAACATTATACTTTTTTCTTTGATGTGTAGTGAGAGTAATATTGTTGAATGGATTGTGTTTTTATACCGGAAAGCGAGTTATACACCGAAAAGAGAGTGATCACCAGACTAGCGTATGGTGATCAATGCCACTTCGTTAGAAACATTCGTGATTTTCCTATTAATGATAGATGAGAAAATCAGCAGTATAAAGTCGCGTGTGCAAAGAACGGATAGATTTTCCGTTACTTTTCTCTTTTAGTTTTTAACGAGCAGAATAATATAATGGGTTGATACGTAGAGAAAAATTATCACTTCCCGTAAGCAGCAGATATGGATTTTCGAATTTATTTATAGTTATGTTGATTGGTAGTTATACGAAGACAGATAATTCATGATATTTTAATAAAATTTCTAGAAGAAAATCAATTTTTTCCTCAGTTGCTTATCACTATAAATTATAGATTGCTTGCAAATGAAAAACTAGTTCAATTAAACTACAACCGTAACTCAAAGAGTTCAGCAAAGTAGGAGGCCAGCGTCTCTCGGATCATCCAGCAAAGGAGGACACGAATGTCTCTCGAATCATCCAGTAAAAGAAGGAGACGAGTGTCTTGAAATCCCCAATAAGAGTTTTATGTGGAACGACGCTTCAGCGAAAATGTTCCACGCCGCTTGTGAGGCACATTATCTCATCATTTTCTCAAAATCGTGCTCTCAAAATCGTTTTCCCGAAATCTTTCTCTCGAAGTTTGCTCTCTCAAAACCATTATCTCAAATTCATTTCTCTAAACCATTCTCTCAAAATCGTTCTATCTGAGTCGTTCGCTCGAAATTGTTCTCTCGAAATCGTTCTCTCGAAATCATTTATCGATATCGTTCTATTGAAATTGTTCTTTCGAAATCGTTCTCTCAAATCCGTTCTCTCGAAATAGTTTTATCGAAATAGTTTCATCGGAATCGATTTTTTCGAAACGCTCGATGGCATCGCTTGACAAATTTCACTTGGGTGCGTTTAAAATCGAATAAATGAGTCATTTCTCACCCAAACAAGTCGAACTATTTTTTCGCACTATTTCGCCGAAGTCTCAGTCACAATTAAAAGTTAAATGAATATCGATGTAGTATAGGGAAAAACAATTTTAATGTGAGCAGGTGAATTGTCACTTTAAATAAAGGGGCTCACTTGAAATAGCACTGTCTGAAATATATCAATAAATGTCACAATCATTACGCTAATATCCATGTTGATAATTTCAATCGCTCCATACATAGAATCTCAGTCTCAAAATAAACACAATTTTGTCCTCAGTGTCATTTCCAAAGACGCACCTGTTATCTACTTGTGTTCACAACACTGCAAACGTATCTGTGAATTTTAAGTAACAATATTTGAATCACGTGCATGCTGTACGATAAATAAATCGGACTCGATTTTGCCTCCACTATCGAGCAACTCTAGTCGACTGGCCGTGGATTGGACCTGTTAAGGCAGAGGTGAAACCAATAACCTGAATTGGTAGCAGTATATCTGAATGTTTAATGTAGTTAGTAAATTTATTATTTTTAATAAATAATAATAGTAAATTTATTATTATTATTGAGCCTTTTATCTCAATCCTCTAGCAAGGGTTCAACTAAAAAACCAACATATAAAATTCACTGATCTAATTTAATATTTATATTTGCAAAACAAAATTGAATTCATTCAAATTTTATATTGATTTCATCAGCCCACATGAAGATTTCTTTTAGATCAGTTAGATCATTTCCTATATCTCTGGTGTTCTTTACTATATATGCCTTGAACTCTGGTATCGTCAGCAAAGCAGGAGTCCGATGAATGTGGTCAGTATTTGCACAGATCATTAGGCATTACTAAGAAAAGCAGAGGACCAACCGCAGGGCCATGTGGAACCCCAGTGAGGAGTTCCACTGGTGCAAAGATTTCCCCTTATACTACTTTGGGTTCTGCTTTATAGAAGAGTGGTATACCGGCGTCATGTAGTTTGGATGACATTATACTATGATCAACGTTGCCGAAAGCCTTAACAATATCTAGATTAAACAAATTCACATCTGATCCATCACACAATGCATTGATTATTTCATCATAGCGCTCAAGTATTTATGTCAACGTTTTCCTCTTACCTGAAACCATGTTACCTGCAGTTGAAACTTTTATATTTTTCCTTAAAAAATTCCTATTCATTCTTTCATTACTCTAGCGAATATTTTGACTACGTGCGATATGAAAGAAATCGGTTTGCACATGTTGTAAACACACGGCAACAGTATACCATCAAAGTTATTCGTTGCTTTCTCCGCACTGTTCGCCTGGCCAATGGGTTGTTTCCCGTCTATATGAAACTATTTGGTGTGTATCCTCCCTATTTATATCTGCCGCCGTGTCTACAATGTTTATGGAGGTTGACACGACTGATTTCCCCCATGATTTTTGCCACTATATTTTTAATTAACATTGAATGCAAACACGAACGAAATTATAAATCTTTTCCAACTAGTATAAGTTAATTGATATCAAATTGTAAATGAATATAGCAGAAATATCAGGAAATGTATTGATCAAGGAGAAAATGGACTTAATCGGACACAATCAAATCAGCTGTTATTTGAACAAGTCGCAATATCAATCGATTTCAGTTTGATGGTTAGAGTATTTGACAGCAAGCGTGATAAATATCCAGCCGGATGCTAGTAAAATGAAGCACTCATCACGCGTGATCTACGTGATGAGTGCGGCACGAGTAAGACAGCATGAGGAGCAGCCTGAAGAACACTTACCTAGTGCTGGACCTGCTGTGGACGGGACACAGCTGTGACTCAACAAAGCTCACCTAGTCAAGACCATGATTCAGCAACGGCAGCATAGATTGATTCTTTCTACGAACGTGATTACGTCCGTCATTATGTTTGCAGAATAAATTTTTTTCTGATAGTCAGAAATTCCTATTCCCAAGTAATCTGATACCAGATATCTTTACCCGTTATTTAATTCATCATTTTTTTTAAAGCACCATCGAAAAAAAGTTCTCAGGTACTATTAAGGTTATTGTTTTCATTGGGCAGATCATCCATTTTGGAAAGTATACTCTTGCCGTTTTAGTCAATGAATGAGATCGTTTTGTAGAGGAAAGGGAATGAGTCAGAGATTATTGAATGAAGCTGAACTAAAGAGCGATTACCCCAGCATCTTAATTTTTCCTACTTATTACTGAAGAAACGTGACACTCTTTGCCCTCTTACCATCCCCTCCTTTCCCTGGGCTCAGCCGCCATCACCCATCGTCTTTTGCAGATCTTCCTCCTAACTTCCTTCGCCACCGCAATAACACCAATTAAAACTTTACCGCAATCCGGTCTACTGGACTAATTCTTGTTACCTCTCCTTGATGAAATTAATCCCAACTTTTGAAGAATGAGCCTAAGCAAGTTTGAACCTCTCAGTATTGGTGGAAGAAAATTTAAGAAACTACCTCTGTATCAAGATGCATCCATTCAATATCGCTTTCCATAATCGACCTTGTGCAACAGTTACATGGTCTTCTGCGATCCGCCAATGTTTCGTTGCATTTAATATTTATCATCGAACTGAGATATTTTTTGAAGGCTCATTCCATCGTTGCTATTTTCTCGTCTGTGTCTTTTTCATTCGTTGACGAGAAAAAAAGTTATAATTTCTCTAGAGGAAAATAGATCGTCAATACCAGCCACATTTAAATATGTAAAAAAAGCGTCGGGTAGTGGGGAAACCACACTGCATGTGAGGAAAAAACAACACTGCATCTGTCAACTTGATGCAGAAAGTATGTTGTGCTAATATTTTGTTGAAGGAGAAACAATAAATACGAGCACATGGATGCGAATGAACAATCTCGCAGTGATGAAAAACAAGGTGAATCAGGAATACAGATTTTAAAAATTTGATTTGCGTCAGTCGATATCGAGAAGGCGACGTCTGCATTCGCATCCGCATCGGCAGTTATCAAAAAGATGACATCCCATCGAGCACGGATGCAATTCTTTTTAATATTTCACCGTTACACGCACACGTTTTAATAGTATTGTTGCGTGTAATGTTTTAATCATTGACCTTATGAAAGCTCCATGTACGAAAACCCCAGTTTTCTTGTTAATTGAACGCATGTTTTCAACTACTGTACATCTAAATCATGCATGCATGAATATATTCGTATCAGTCAGTGACTGCAATTATGTGATACTCACTATGATATATTTTACGGTGATACGCACCTCAAACTCCTCTCATGCACTCATACACATCAATACTTAGCTCTTCAAAGCTGAAGAGTTATGCGAGGAAACCGCAACACACTTCGAATCAGGAACGAGGTTGGAGATCAAGGTCAGCAGCAGGGCTCAGCAGTTTTTACTGGATTACCCTTCACTGGATTACCATTGCCGGACGTCATAGTGATAATACTGTCGTTTTGTAGATCATATCCATAAAGCTTGGAATTACAAAAGATTTGAGAGCCCTATCTCATGGTTGAAAACGTCACCTAGAGCAACATTATCATTAATCTGTTTCTAACCGATTAATAATATAAAATATGTTGAGACTTGGAAGTTACTTCCCACAAATTGTATTCGGTAATAGGCAAAGTGTGCGATGTAATCCCTTAGGGATCAATGTGTCATATAATGACACCCGGAGTTACTCACGACACAAACAATTGCCGTACTTTGCCACATCCGGATCATGACAGCTGGTATCGTGCTCACAATTTGTCATTATGTCTTCTGTGTATATTTTCTGAGTTTATTTCTTGAATCTCAGAGGTCATGTTTATGATGGGAATTGTAAATATCGACAGCGTAGAAACAAATGATCATTTCAAAGCGTTTGCATCAGAAACGTGCATCAGAGCTTATGGGAGGTGTGGCGAAAATCTGAAATTCGACGAGCTTCTTCTGTCATCGATTTATCCGCAGAAAAGTTGGTAAACATTGAAAGACAAAATTCTTCACAATAGTATTTTCCTAAAATGTAATTTGATTTGAATTTTGTATTGCCGAATTCTGTCCGGAATAAATACTTTTAAATATGTATAGAAACAAATAAGGAGACTGGATAAATACTGTAACATACAATTAAATGAAATGTATAGACATGTATGTATGTAGAGACATACAGCCGTTTGCCACAAGTTAGGAGGATGGCTAAGTTAGGCTGACACAGAGGGGGGAGGCGTCCAATCTCCTAGCCACACGACCGCTGTGTCCATGCCGACGCTCGAACTCACGGCATGCAGCACAAGAGGCTGACACTGCAGTCGGATACGCTAACCACTCGGCTACGGCGGCCTAATAAAATAAAATGAAATACATGCACTATCAATCGAAAAATGCGAGCAAAATAAGTGTCACCCTAAATGGAGAGCTCTTGGAGTAAGTTCAGTGTTTTAGGTATCTGGGCTCCCATGTGGAGATAACTGAACTAGTGGAAACTGAAGTGAAGACGCGAGTGAAGGAGGGGTGTAAAGTGTTGGGTGCACTAAAGAGTGTAATAAGCTGTAGGACGTTGGGGATAAAAGCAGAGAGAGGGCTGTATGAGGGTGTTGTTGTCCCAACTGTGCTCTGTGGAGCTGAAACGTGGGGGTGAGAGCAGAGGAGAGAAGAAGGTTGAATGTTTTCGAGATGAAATGTTTGAGGAGCACGACTGGAGTAACGCTGAGAGTCCTGATCACCAACGATGTGGTTCGAATCAAAACAGGGATGGTGAAGAAGTTGGAGGACAGAGTAGATTCGCATGTTTTGAGATGGTTCGGGCACATGGAGTGGATGGATGAAGGGAGATTGGTGAAAAGGGTGATGAATGCGGAGGCGAGTGGTCGCAGGCCTAGAGGTAGACCGAAATTTGGGTGGATGGCTGGTGTGAAACAGTCGTTAGGAAGGAGAGACATGAATGTGGAGGGGGCGAGAGAGCGTGCAATGAACAGGCGTGAGTGGAGAATGATAGTGAATGGTTGATTTTGACGCTGCTCTGATGTGCTTTCCCGCCCATGCATCCCGCTGTTGGGATGGTCATGGGTGGGGGGGGGAGGAGCGGGGCATTATGACGCGGCTGGGGTAAACCAGTGAGAACTGTAGGGCCCTGCTGCTGACGACGGACCCTCGGACTGCACTCGAGACCTAGAGTATGTTGAGGAGGTACCGGCCGGACCCTTTAGCACAAAAGGGCTAAGTTTTGTGAGTGTGAGCGTGTGGGGGTGTGAGGTGCGCCTTGCCGTCGGCCACCCCCCTTTCTGGGGGATGTGACCTAATGTCGACCAATAGCACGTAATAAATTAGCCTTCCAACTATCATTAGAATGAAGCTGTAAAAGTTATTCATTTACTGTTATATATGTTCGTATTATGTCAGTTATTTTCGGTGATTTTGTCAACGTCCTCTACATCACATTCGTGGTGATATGGATGATGTTGTTGTAGCTAAGTCACCTCTGCGACTGCTTGCTGGCCAAAATAAATGACATGTTGCAAGTGATGTTTCCCAATCTCCTTTCATTTGAGCAGCCCTGGTCAACAATCGCAACACCATACACTTTGGTTACAATTACCCATGCCATTATTAGGATAATGCCGCAGTTCTTGCAATTTATTGTTTTCTAAGGACAATATTTCAATTAGACGTGTTCTCCTTTTCATATGCCAGCGTCACGAGTTACTCATGCAAGATCGCTGGTCGATGACAACCGCTGCTGGTCGATAAAACGTTTTAGGTATAGTCTGTTAATGGCAACCCGACAGACACTTCATTGGGTTCCGATGGACGGAAAGGAAAAATATTATTAAGAAATATAAACAATAGATAATTTAGGTAAAATTAGTATCGTGTTATTATCGTTTATGTATAACCGGTCTAAATCAACTCAATTAAGAATATTATAACCAAGTAAGGTATCGTATTGATTTAATAACTTAACATCAAAATTGAGTTACAAAGAACACTTGATTAAACCGAAGTGGCAATGTTCACCGTTTTTCTTGCTCCAGCTCACTCTACCATTGTGTAACACATTACTATGTTCACATTAACATTTAACATTCGTGTAAATGCAATCACTGCTTTACTTACCGTGAGTTTGTCTACATACTATTGCGATTCAGTTCATTTATGCATTCACGACGAGTCACCTGCGAAGATTAATTAGACTGATACAAGGGTTTAATTTGTGATTTCTGATTGCAATCTGCAAAGATGATCTGCGATGATCATTCCAAGAACTCATAGCATTGAGTTCAAATTGCTTCTATATTATTAACTAAAGATGTTCAATGTAGCTCTGGCTACCCTGGCATAATCATGTCGCCCTGCGTGGTAGTTAGAGTGAAGTAAAGCGTCCTCTACGAACTAGGCAAGTTGTGATTCATGTCACTCTGCTTTACAGTCAGAGCAGAGCAGTGTCATCAATGAGTCAAGCTAGTTGTGATTCATGTCACTCTGCTTTACAGTCAGAGCAGAGCAGTGTCATCAATGAGTCAGGCAAGTTGTGATTCATGTCGCTCTGCGTGGCAGTCAGAGCATAGCAGTGTCATCAACGAGTCAGGTAAGTTGTGATTCATGTCACTCCGCGTGGCAGTCAGAGCAGAGCAGAGTCACCAACGAGTCAAACAAGTTGTGATTCATGTCACTCTGCGTGGCTGTCAGAGCAGAGCAGTGTCATCAACGAGTCAGGCAAGATGTGATTCATGTCACTCTGCGTGGCTGTCAGAGCAGAGCAGTGTCATCAACGAGTCAGGTAAGTTGTGATTCATGTCACTCCGCGTGGCAGTCAGAGCAGAGCAGAGTCATCAACGAGTCAAACAAGTTGTGATTCATGTCACTCTGTGTGGCAGTCAGAGCAGAGCAGTGTCATCAACGAGTCAGGCAAGTTGTGATTCATGTCACTCTGCTTTGCTGTCAGAGCAGAGCAGTGTCATCAACGAGTCAGGCAAGTTGTGATTCATGTCACTCTGTGTGGCTGTCAGAGCAGAGCAGTGTCATCAACGAGTCAGGCAAGTTGTGATTCATGTCACTCTGCGTGGCTGTCAGAGCAGAGCAGTGTCGTCAACGAGTCAGGCAAGTTGTGATTCACGTCACTCTGTGTGGCAGTCAGAGCAGAGCAGTGTCATCAACGAGCAGGCAAGTTGTGATTCATATCACTCTGCGTGGCAGTCAGAGCAGAGCAGTGTCATCAACGAGTCAGGCAAGTTGTGATTCATGTCACTCTGCGTGGCAGTCAGAGCAGAGCAGTGTCATCAACGAATCAGGCAAATTGTGATTCATGTCACTCTGCGTGGCAGTCAGAGAAGAGCAGTGTCATCAACGAGCAGGCAAGTTGTGATTTATGTCACTCTGCGTGGCAGTCAGAGCAGAGCAGTGTCTGTCATCAACGAATCAGGCAAGTTGTGATTCATGTCACTCTGCGTGGCAGTCAGAGCAGAGCAGTGTCATCAACGAATCAGGCAAATTGTGATTTAACTGCCGTTAGTTTCTCATGGCTGAGACAGTTATGAAGCTGTAGTATAAGCTTTTGTACAACAGGAAATTATGCTGTTATCCGGGGCGAAACAAGTGTACCTTATAAGATGCAGGGATAACAAGGAGACTGGATGGTTTAGTCGAGTGTTTGCTTCCTTTCCTAAGATTCGTTGAAGTAATGTGCGTTTATTTCGGACTACAAAGCAATCTGTACCTGCAGAAAATTCCTTTGGCGATCATTTGTCATGAAAACCATGTATCCGCACATCCGGAATACGAATCTTTGATGGAGGGGAACACTAATGTGTTATCATCGCAGAAAGGTAGGTCCTTTTCTTTGCCACTGGAATTATGTTCAACACTCATGGAGCTGGTTGCATGACCTTAATTAAACCAGCCAGGTCAACTTGAGGCGGTGTAACGCGGACATAAACCAGGCAGACGAACGTGAGATGGCGCAACAGGGACATAAACAAGGCAGACCAGCATGCAGCAGTTTATCAGGACGTAAACATGACAGACAAGCACGAGGCTGTGCATCAGGTCGTAAAAAAAGCTGACAATAGTGAATGGCATCAAATACGCAAATCAGAGGAGACGACTCTTCCCCGGTTCCATAAACTGCACCAGGTCACGTGGACATAAACTAAGGTTTATGCCCACGTGACGAGGGCACTAGGAATAGCCACCAGCGTAAACCTTCTGCTGAGATGAGGTCACGGAATAGAAAAACATGAATTTCCCGTTTGATATATATAACATATTT
>SDVV010040886.1:0-10493 GCA_016164225.1 Gammarus roeselii | reverse complement strand
AGGGTCATTATTAGAGTGTGCTGCATCCTTTATGTACGGGTCATTATTAGAGTGTGCTGCATCCTTTATGTACGGGTCATTATTAGAGTGTGCTGCATTCTTTATGTACGGGTCATTATTAGAGTGTGCTGCATCCTTTATGTACGGGTCATTATTAGAGTGTGCTGCATCCTTTATGTACGGGTCATTATTAGAGTGTGCTGTCATTCTCTCGAACAGAGCCCAACTTTTGTCTTCTTCACTTGCAATTGGTTTCTGTGGTGGAATCAGTTCGACTTAATTCGCCTTGCGAGAAGCCAGACCCGGTACGATATATTCGGCTCATTTTGGATGCAATTCGTTGTAAGGAGTGTTATAGAGGATGAATATATGTAATAGGTTTTCAGGTACAATTTAGTTCTTCTTTGCATATCCATAAATGTATCTACAGATGACTTTCAAAAACTCATTTTGTTCCAATATACTATTCGTATGGAGGTGTCATTTATACGAGTGTTTTCCATACGACAGTGTCATTCATACGACAACATCACATTCATACGACAGCCTCACATTCATACGACATTTCATTTTTTACGACAGTGTATTCAACAATATAGGATCTATTCATACGACGGTGTAATTCAGACGACACTGTCATTCATACGACTGGGTCTATTCATACGACTTGGTCAATTCATTAGTAGGACCGACCCAATCGCACGACATGGTCTACTCATTCGGCATAATCAATTCATGCGACTGACCCATTCATACGACGGGTTTTATGAATGCAACAAGGTCTATTCATACGACACGGTCTTCCTGTCCTACTCTGTCTATTCACGTGCAAATACACCAATTATGAAAACCTTTTAATTATATTGAAACACCCAAGTTCCGGTAATCAAAAGCCTTACGAACGTCTTTCAATTAAATAAATCTTCATTTGAAAGAATGTCATAATGTTAGGCTCAACAAATTGGCAAGAAATTTAGACGATCGTCGACTGTAAAAGAGTATCTGTCAGGTCCCGTACAGACGTGTTGTTCATTGCGTGTTAATAATGTGCCGTACCAGTGTTCTGTCAATAGCTGTCATTATCGTGCCATACCAATGGTCTGTCAATGACTGCCCTTAATGTGTCATGCCAGTGCTCTGTCAATAGCTGTCATTATTGTGCCATACCAGTGCTCTGTCAATAGCTGTCATTAATGTGTCATACCAGTGCTCTGTCAATGGCTGCCATTAATTTGTCATACCAGTGCTTTGTCAATGACTGCCTTTTTGTGCCATACCAGTGCTTTGTCAATCTCTGCCCATAATGTGTCATGCCAGTGCTCTGTCAATAGCTGTCATTATTGTGCCATACCAGTGCTCTGTCAATAGCTGTCATTAATGTGTCATACCAGTGCTCTGTCAATGGCTGCCATTAATTTGTCATACCAGTGCTTTGTCAATGACTGCCTTTTTGTGCCATACCAGTGCTTTGTCAATCTCTGCCCATAATGTGTCATGCCAGTGCTCTGTCAATAGCTGTCATTATTGTGCCATACCAGTGCTCTGTCAATAGCTGTCATTAATGTGTCATACCAGTGCTCTGTCAATGGCTGCCATTAATTTGTCATACCAGTGCTTTGTCAATGACTGCCTTTTTGTGCCATACCAGTGCTTTGTCAATCTCTGCCCATAATGTGTCATGCCAGTGCTCTGTCAATAGCTGTCATTATTGTGCCATACCAGTGCTCTGTCAATAGCTGTCATTAATGTGTCATACCAGTGCTCTGTCAATCGCTGCCCTTAATGTGTCATACTAGTGCTCTGTCAATCGCTGCCCTTAATGTGTCATACTAGTGCTCTGTCAATCGCTGCCCTTAATGTGTCATACCAGTGCTCCGTCAATCGCTGCCCTTAATGTGCCATACCAGTGCTCCGTCAATCGCTGCCCTTAATGTGCCATACTAGTGCTCTGTCAATGGCTGCCCTTAATGTGCCATACTAGTGCTCTGTCAATGGCTGCCCTTAATGTGCCATACCCGAGCCTGGACACTGGCTGCCCTTAATGTGTCATATCAGTGCTCTGTCAATAGCTACCCTTAACGTGTCATATCAGTGCTCTGTCAATGGCCGCCCATAATGTGATATACCAGTGCTTTGTCAATGGCCACCCATAATGGGCCATACCAGTGCTTTCTCAATGGCATCCCATAATGTGCCATTCCAGAGACTGGACAATGGCTTCCCTTTATGTGTCATACCAGTGCTCTGTCAATGGCTGCCCTTATTGTCTAACCCGACTCCTGATGCGTTGTAGCAGTGCTCTAAATGTCTGCCCGCGATACGCCGTACCAGTGCTCTGTCTATGAGTACCCTCAATGCGCTATCGGTGTTCTGTCAATGGTTTCATTTGATGCTCTGTACTGGTACTCTATCAATGGCTGGTCGTGATGCGCTGTGCCGATGCTCTGTCAATGGCTGGCCTTAGGGTGCTATACAGATGCTCTGTCAATGGCTGGCCTCAATGCGCTGTATCAGTGCTCTGTGAATGGCTGCCCTAAAAGCGCCGTAGCCGTGCTCGCCGACGAATGCCTTCAAAATGTCTCACCTGCGTGCACAAGGGTAAAGCGTCGGAGCAGTTCGTTGACTTGACCACGATCTTCCCGAAGCGCTTGCCACCCAAACTGATGAACCCGTCATTTCGCAACATCAGTACGAGCTTGCCTGCAAAGAAAGTGAATGAGATGAAGATTAGTCATTCACTAATAGAAACTGGACCGTGTATACCTATACATTATTTATTTACACATTCAATACTAACTGCATTAACAACATCATGGGTAGGTATAGTAGTACAATTGGGACAGTTACCATAACCATTGTGCTACAATGATGTAGAAAATCTCATTGTAGCCCACTCGAGTCTTTAGCCTGTTTACTGCTTTAAGAAACAGGACGTTAATACGATCCGAATAGTTTCAACGTAATCCCTACTTGCTGGAGTCGAGCGTGGGACCTGATCAGTCGTCCAAGGCTGTCATTATAACAAACCGTTACTTTTCTCATGATGCATTGAAATTAATTCCTCTAGAAAGCATTACAAAGTCACTGTAAAGAATGCGATTTGAACCGCTGAATTTTAGCTCCTCCCTTTGCAAATGAGAATTTTGGATATTATCGTGGGGTTCAGGGAGATCGGCACTAAATCAAGAAGCTGTTGCGGTGCTCAGAGGTTGGTGCCACCAACACCAATTTGTGTCTCTGCATAACTAAGATTATTACATGGCAATTACATTGAGAACAAACCTAATTACCTTGAGAACGAACTTAATTACCCTGTGAACAAACTTAATTACCTTGAGAACAAACTTAATTACCCTGTGAACAAACTTAATTACCTTGAGAACAAACTTAATTACCTTGAGAACAAACTTGATTAACCTTGAGAACAAACTTCGTCATCTCTACTTGAAAGGTAATTCCACTATTCCGTGTGCAGGTTATGCAACAATGCTGATATCTGACCACACTGCATATTCTGTTTATAAAGTGACAAGAAGTCAAAAGGCCGTTTCGAGCTGCCTACCAGCACAAGAAGTTCCTGTTCTCTGTGCCAAAAGGTAAACATTTACCAGTATGAGAAGGACTCCTCTCACAGTTAAAATTTCGAATAAGTTCAACAACTTACTCTATTGAAAGCCTTCTTCGCTTATCAAATTCACAGGAACACAGACTAGTCATTACTTCTGTAAAACAGTTGTTTGTTTTAATGCAGTACGGTCATTTCCGTTCTATGACCCTTTCAGCATCCAAACTGGCCGTATGCGGGTATCATAACGTACACTCCACATAACGAACCTCAAGTCAACGAACACTTCTAAGCTAACGAGCTCATCCCTACCTAACAAACACTATGTCCCATGCCGAAATATTTCGATCCGAATACCGTGTACAGGCGAACAATCCTCCCACAGAACTTACATTCCGTTCGTTGTGTAGAATGGTTTTTGCTTGACGGCAATGAACATTTAGCGGCTCGTAAGATGTTGCAATAATTAACAACAAACTATTGTAAAGTAGAGAGCTATTCTTTAAGCAAGAACTCCACCCACTAAACGCAAATTCTGTTATTTATTTTATAAATTTTATACATGAAATTTCAATGATATACCTAAATTATTAAATATTCATCTAAACAATAATACCGGGCGAAAACCCGGTACCTGTAGCACCTATACGACAAGGCTGCAACCAGCTTCTGAATGACTCACAAATTAAGTGCATAATTTCATTCATTTAGGAGGTGTGTGGTCAGGACCACTACTTGGTAAGGTGTTCATTTCTCACCGGAGTAGACATCAGATATTCCCAGATAAAATGATACAGATTATTCATCCGTAGGGTGCCGGAACTTAGATGTCACTCTGGCAGTGCCAAAGGTCGAAAGGCAATTTTGTTTCCAAACAAACCTTGTTTACCAACACTATATGATAGGCGGTATGCAAAACAGTCCACTCTATATAAATTTATAATATAAAATGTGATACATAAAATGTTTGATTTGTTACTAATGAAAATTTGGAGCAAACAAATTACTTTGATTAAGCGTAATGTAAATGAAGGTTTAGGGAACATTGTTAGGAGACAATTATTATGACAACGCGTTGCAACTTTTAACGACTCCTCGTTTGAAGGCAGCGGTGGCGTCGAACTCTATTACCCTGTAACATCTGACCGCAGATGCAGTGATAGGTTACCTTCATGGATGTAGGCATTGCTAGTGATATGTATTACCTTCATGGGTGAAGGCATAACCAGTGATAGGTATTATCTTCATTGATGTAGGCTTTGCCAGTGATAAGTTTTACCTTCATTGATGTAGGCATTGCCAGTGATAAGTATTACCTTCATTGATGTAGGCATTGCCAGTGATAAGTATTATCTTCATTGATGTAGGCATTGCCAGTGATAAGTTTTACCTTCATTTATGTAGGCATTGCCAGTGATAAGTATTACCTTCATTGATGTAGGCATTGCCAGTGATAAGTATTACCTTCATTGATGTAGGCATTGCCAGTTCCAAAGATCACCCTGGCAAAGGAGGGAAAGACGGTGCAAAGTCTCGAGTTGCTGTCGAAGCTCATCCCGGCGCAGTTCAGTCGATGGCACATTGCTGAACATTCAAGTCGGGTCGAGTGCACCTGTATGCAGGATTGGATTGATGAAACAACAGAGGGTGCAAGACTACAGATGTATGCAAAAGCAGTGCTGCTTACTGAGTGCATCAAAAATAGCTGTGTGCAATGGCACAGTGTCGTATACTGAGTGAATCGCCTATAAGACTGTGTGCAATAGCAGAGTGCTGCATCCTGAGTGAAATGACTACAGTCTGTAAGCTGTAGCAGAGTGTTGCATACTGAGTGCAAGGACTACAGTCTGTAAGAAATAGCAGGCTGTCGCATACTGAGTGTAAGGACTACAGTCTGTACGCAAGAGCAGGTGTTTGAAGGAAAGATCGGGATCAGACCATACTCCCAGACTTTTAACTTTATCTTTAACAGGAATGTCAGATTTGCTTATCCTGATAGAGAAATTCATTGGAACTGCATTTCTTTTCGAGTTCTAGCCGAACAAGACGCATTTTGTTTTCAGAGTTGAGTTTGAGTCCATTTGTATCATACCAAGATTTCACATTAGTTACGGCTTTCTCAGCGTCGTCTTTCAGCGCATTCAGATCTGATGGTTTTTGTGTAAGCAGTATTTGAACACCATCGGCGTACAATACCATTTTCGCTTGATTCTTTGGTATTTTGCAGTCGATGTCATTTACAAAAACTAGGAACAACAAGGGGCCAAGTATCGAACCTTGAGGGACCCCAAAGGCAACTGTGGCCGAATTTGACATAGTTGCGTTTTCGAGTTCAACATTGTTGCCGATTCATCAGATAACTTTCGAGCCAAGTAGGGTCTATTCCGATGTTGCGGAGCTTGTCAAAAAGAATTGTGTGGCTTTCACTGTAGATTGCTTTTAATAAGTCTAGCGATACCAGCAGAGATATCTGCCCCTCATCAAAGTTTTTGTAGAGATCTTCAGCGATGCTCATAAGTGCGTCTTCTGTTGACAATTTTCGCCGATAAGCATACTGGCAGTCATTCAAAAGCTTGTTTGATTCAAGATAATTAATCAATTGGATAGATATTACCTTTTCTAGAATCTTGGATAGGACGAGCAGAAGACTGATCGGTCTAAAGTTGGATGGTTCATTCTTGTCTCCAGATTTATGAATTGCTTTTATGATTGCCTGCTTCCAGATCTCTGGAAAAGTTTCACTTGCTATGGAGGTGTTAATAACTGTGCTGATGTAAGGCAAGGTAACTATAAGGCTGACTTTGAAATATTGTAGGGCTAAACCCTTTATTCCTGTAGAATTTGTGTTCCTAAAGGTAAATACAGCTCGCTTTACTTCGTGTTGCGATACTTTTTTGGCTTCCATTTGATGTTTGCTTCTTGGTCGCTGTCCCCATCAAAAGCTTTTGCAGTCCATGTATCTGTTGCGTCGCTCTGTTATCATTCTTGGGTTACCTCATCAAAAGCCTGTTTTCCAACTCCAGCAAAGTAGTTGTTAAATTTCTCTGAAGCTGCTTGAGTATTCAGATAAGTAGGTGAGATTATTTTTTTTTGTAGGGAACAATTCTTTTCAGTACATTCCACGTTTATTTTTTGATTGTTTTTGCACTGTTCTAGTTTCTCATGATGGTATCTAATTTTTACCCTCCTGACTTCTCGTTTCACTCTTTTATTTTGTATTCAAAATAATTTTAACCAAGTGAAGCTCCGTTTTGCTCTACGTTTGAAATATATTTTTTAAGTGCATTTTCGTTTCGCAGTTTTTTTCTGTGATCCATTTAACCGGCATGCTTTTAAATGTTTTAGTTTCCGTTGGCGCCACAGCATTCAGACATGTGAGAAGATAGTCTGTGAGCAATTGGGCTTGCTCTGTGACGTAATTTGTGCTATGTATCGGTTTTATCATCTTGACGTTTGTCAACTAGTTGTACTCTAAAATTATCCGCGGTGTAATTTCTTTTTGTACGACAAGTTATCTTGTATACTTGTTTCTTCTCTTTTTTGATGTTAATGGTGCAGTTTATTTCATGGTGGTCCGAGAAAGAATCGGGCTCCACGTCTGTGGTAACAATGGAAGACGGATTGTTACTTATGAGCAGATCCAATACAGTTTCTGATTCGGGAGTAATTCTTATTGCACTTTTTATGAGCTGATGCAGCCCGAGTCTGTCTAAAATCGGTTCCATATTGTTGGATTTCAATTTCAATTGATCATCATTGAAATTTCCTGAAGTGTACAGCGTCTTTCCTAAGCGGATAGCTGCTCGAAATCTTTCTTCGATGAATTGACACGACTGTACACATGCTTTGGGTGGTCTGTGAAGAGAACCAACACTAAACGATCTGGTTTTTCGTACCTGGATGTTCACCCAAAGGTCATCAACTTCATAGCTGTTGTTAAGCATTACATGAAAAGAGGTATATTCTTCTCGCACGTAAATCACGGTTCCACCTCCTTTCCATTCTCTATCTTTTCCATAAACATTGAAACCGTCAATCTCGATGATGATAGTGTTAATGTCAGATTCCAGCCAGGTTTCAGTCAGACATAGAATGTCAATTGAGTCCTCTTCATCATCATTTTGATGTGATCCATCATTGCTCCTAAGCTTCTAACGTTTGTATGTTTAATCACGATATTATTTGGGTTATGATGGGTATTTACAAACAGTTTGCTGAGGGGTGGTTGCTGCTCTCAGCTTGAACAGTTTGTGCCTCTAGTCATTGGTTTTTACTTACAAGACAGTAGGTGTCACTTTGGGATGATTGCAGAGGCATCTCTTCATCGAGTATGGATGTATCATTGTCGTATTGCAAAGGAGAATATCTATTGGAACATTGCACATTTGTTTCCACATGCTTGTTTCGCTTTGCTGCAATATTTTGTTGTTCGAATTATGGCTTCAGAGGGGGGGTTGGTGCAAAACTACTATAGTGGTCCTCTTTCGTGGCTACAAATATTGAGTCTTGAGCAGTTGCATCACTCCTAAGGCTGGTCGGATTAATTACAGTTTTCGTTCCGATATCCGGGTTTGTTTCATCTAAGATTGTGATTTGTAGTTTGAGTGCGTTGCTGAGAATTGCGGGGACTAGATTGCCAAAACTGCTATTATACTCTTTGTTTTCGGAATACTTTTCTATCTCGGAGAGGAACCTATCATCTTTTTTATACTTAGTGAAGGCTTCGTTTTCTTCCATGTAATTTAAGGATCCCTCCATTGCTTTAATTTTTATCACCTCTAAGATGTTTCCATCGTTAAGTCCTGTTTGTTTTACTAAGGTTCCTTTCACCACCTGAATCATACAAGGTCCGTCTGCTAGTGTTGATTGTCTTTTTAATCTTAAATAATTGAGAATGGTGTCGACGTTGGTGTTCCTGGGGAATTGTTGCAAGTTCTCCGTCACCTGCATTGCCATTTGTTCATCCGGTTTATGGTTTCTTGTATCAGCAACACCACCCATATTTAGAGTTTTAATATGCTCTTCAGCAACACTCCTACTGACGTTATCTAAGAATCTGGTTGCTAATTCTCGAGTGCATTGTTTGTATGTTTGGGATATCATTCCTTTCGGTTCTGTTCTTTGTGTTGAGGGTGGGTTGGAGCAGAGGAGACCGAACAGAACGAAGAGAAAGAAATTTAGATCGGTGATTGAAGAGAGGCATGACTGAGGATGGCTGAACCGTTCTAGAGGAAGGAATAGGTGGGGTAGGGTAATATGTGGGAGGAATTAGCGGGATAGGTAGAGTTAAAGTTTGGGCTGAGGTTAGAGAATGGTAGCGAAGGTGGGATCTAGATTAAAGAACGGATGGAGGGGGGTAATATATTGGCAACGACTACAGTCTGTAGGCAATAACAAAACATTGCATACAGAGTGCAATGACTTCAGTCTGTAAGCAATAGCACAGTGTTGCATACCGAGTGCAATGACTACAGTCTGTGAGCAATAGCAGACTGTTGCATACTGAGTGCAAGGACTACAGTCTGTAAGCAATAGCAGAGTGTTGCATGCTGAGTGCAATGACTACAGTTTGAAAACAATAGCACAGTGTTGCATACTGAGTGCAATGACTACAGTCTGTAAACAGTAGCAGAGTGTTGCATACTGAGTGCAATGACTACAGTCTGTAAGCAATAGCAGAGTGTTGCATACTTAGTGCAAGGACTACAGTCTGTAGACAATAGCAGAATGTTGCATACTGAGTGCAAGGACTACAGTCTATAAACAATAGCACAGTGTTGCATACTGAGTGCAATGACTACAGTCTGTAAACAGTAGCAGAGTGTTGCATACTGAGTGCAATGACTACAGTCTGTAAGCAATAGCAGAGTGTTGCATACTGAGTGCAAGGACTACAGTCTGTAAACAATAGCAGAGTGATGCATACTGAGTGCAATGACTACAGTCTGTAGACAATAGCAGAGTGTTGCATACTGAGTGCAAGGACAACAGTCTGTAAACAATAGCACAGTGTTGCATACTGAGTGCAATGACTACAGTTTGTAAACAGAAGCAGAGTGTTGCATACTGAGTACAGGGACTACAGTCTGTAAACAGTAGCAGAGTGTTGCATACTGAGTGCAAGGACTACAGTCTGTAAGCAATAGCACAGTGTTGCATACTGAGTGCAATGACTACAGTCTGTAAGCATTAGCAGAGTGGTGCATACTGAGTGCAAGGACTACAGTCGGTAAGCAGTAGCGGTGTTGTGCATACCGAGTGCAATGATCTCGACCCGAGTCGTTCATGATCTCGACTCCAGTCGTCCATAATCTTGACTGGAGTCGCCTGGTGTGCCACTGACTTATTCAGTACATGAACCTCCAGATACACGCGCCGATAATCACGCTTACACATGTACCGGAGCGTAACCCAGCCCATGTGTTGTAGGTTAGGTACTGACACTTGGCATCTCTACAATATATCATCACGTAATGAGTCACCCCGATGCCTAGCGTCCTACTATTCATCACATATGGCCATACACAACGCTATTTTACTTTATCTAAATGTTTAGACGATCGCATATTGCAACTCATTACCGCAACCTCACTAAGTGACCCCTGAAACTTTTCCATCGGCACACAGAAGACCATCACCAACCAACTTTTGAACTCTACCCTCTCAGCTCACCGTCATCTGCGTGTATGGCGGAACGGAAGGCTCGAATATGTAGTCGTTTTTGTAGATGAAGATGCTTGTCATGTGCTCCATTTTTGCGATGGCGAGGAGAGCAGCCAACACGACTGTCCTGTAGTAAGGGATAAACGGACCAGAAAAATGTTTGGGTGATGTCACCAAAGAAGATTCGTAAACAATTCCAGCTCGATAGGAATTCACTCTCTCTCTCTCTCTCTCTCTCTCTCTCTCTCTCTCTCTCTCTCTCTCT
>SDVV010040885.1:0-10493 GCA_016164225.1 Gammarus roeselii | reverse complement strand
ATGGATGGTCTGAAGCAGGCGTTGGGAAGAAGAGACATGAATGTGGAGGTGGCGAGAGAGCGTGCAATGAACAGGCGTGAGTGGAGAATGGTTGTGGATGGTTGATTTGACGCTGCTCTGATGTGCTTTCCCGCCCTTGGCATCCCGCTGTCGGGATGGTCGTGGGGGGGGGGGCGGCCATTATGACGCGGCGGGGGCAAACTAGTGAAAACTTCTGGGCCTGCTGGTGACGGCGGTTCCTCGGTGCATTCGGGACCCAGAATGTAAGTTGAGGGGCTACCGGCCGGACCCTTAAGCACAAAAGGGCTAAGTTGTGTGAGTGTGAGCGTATGAAAGTGAGTTGCGCCTTGCCGTCGGCCACCCCCCTTTCTGGGGGATGCGGCCTAGTGTCTGTACGACCGCCCTACGGGGGAGTCTGCATTAACTCCGCGTTGGGACTCCGGTGGAACATGAAAGCAAATAATAAATAATAGTGTCTATCTGTATGTTTCAATTAATTAATTGCTTATGAAAGTACCGCTAATTGGAAAATGGATCATGGAACATTGAATTTGCACGATGTCTGTATCTGTACCTTTAAGTAACTCTTAAGTAACTCTTAGTGATCACGTTTGTTCTCATTGATCAACATCAATTAAGAGGCTGCATGAGCAGGTAAGATCCCGATTTTCAGCTCTTCTGTCCCGTGTGGCCGTGGAAATTCACGTGTCTGGCCCTCTCCGACGCTGTATGTATTCTTACAGTTGTGCTGCTACGCTAGCAGTTGTGGACACCGTAATCTTATCTGGTACAGGTATCGAGAAGGATGCGGCTGAACGGAGGTAGCCAATCAGATCGCAGACTACCTTCGACACATCACAGAACTTAATAGTACCTTCTCTACAGGGAAGCTCATAATGACTTGCGTCAGAACTCTGGTTGCTGGGCACAGAACCACCGATGAAAATGACATCCTGAACAGAATTAGAAATGAGGCTAACATGAAACGTCAAGAGAGAAACTTTGAAATATGGTGCATTTCTTTATTAATACTTTGCACGAAATAAATAGCGTAAAAACCAATCAAATGGTTAATATTTGTTCAGATATTTATGGCACAAAACTGAATCACAAACTTGGAATGGGTTGCAGACATATCATCTAAGCGCCTATTTTCGTGGTGAGAACATATACAAAAAAAAATCTGCATGAACATGCGAGAGCAGTTACATTCTAACTCTCAACCTACTGGAGCAGGATCGCGATACTGGAGGCGTTCAGTGAATGCATTGAGCGGGTAACTAACCATAACAAAGAGCATGTGGGTGTGGTTCTAGTCCCGTTTATTGCCTTACCAGGGTTAAATATTTCTTGCAATGTAAAGAGTTCAAAATTTCAACCAGTAATACAGTATAGGAGTTTTGTAATTTCAAAACCAAATATAGCATTATATAATATTGATACATATAAGAAATCGATCTGTGATGAAAATATACAGCACTTTCTAATGATTGCTTCAGAGCACGATATCAAAGGCATATAGCAGTTGCCTTCATGGTAGGGATGGAAAGCTTTCCAAAGATGCATCAAATTCCAGGACTCAAGAAAGTTCAGATTCATCAAGACGTAGCTAACAAACTAACATTTCAGAACTGATTATATAAAACTATAAATTTATCATAGGTTGTTGGAATGCTGTAAGAGGCTTCTTAGACCACCGCAGCAGCTTTAGCCCCTGTGCATCTTCCTACCAGCTGGCAGCCATTACCAGACTTCTGATAGCCATACAAACGCCAGATACTAAACGGATAAATCTAAATGATTAGTGTGTAAACTATAAAAATATAATGAATTATTATTTCAGAGCTTCATTCAGTAATCGAATATTGGTTATTTAATGTGGCAAGTGACGTCACTACCATTTTTTTTTTTTGGGCCTCATTTCCACCAGAGCCTCAACGACACTACTATTGTCACAAACCTAAAAGATATATTTGTGATTTTATGAGATTGGCCTAAAAAGTCTACTGCTGCGCTGAAGGTCAACACTAATGTTCTGTAACTAAACAACATCTCGTAAAAGGTTTCCAGCGCAGCCAACAAACAAACTGCACAAAAATATAACATACATGCAATGTGCAAAAATGCAATCAAAACGCTTAAAAATGTGTTCAAGTCGGACAAAATTAGTAACTTGGAATAGGCCAATCAGCGCCTACAAGCTATTTGAAATTAGCATGCTGCACTCGAATATATTCCGATCATTGGAAAGCGAAATAAAGAAAACTGAACAAAAAATTGATTCTCTGGGCATTTGATTTGGACCTCATTTCCAGCGGAATTCTTTGGGTAATGTCCGAACATTTCACCTGCACATGTTAAACTTTTCCTTCTGACCTTATATATGCATCAGCAAATATTATCAGCTGCCTAGTGAGCAATGGCACAACCCAGGCGTCATTGCAATGGGTAGTTATTTTCTAAGAGAATAATCGAACTAAATAAACTTGTAACCAAATAATACTCAATCAATATTATATTATGACACGTTGAGGCTCTGGTGGAAATGAGTCCCAAATCAAATCATACTCAATTAATTAGGTTAGTTGTTCCAATCACAGTTGAAATCTGGACTAAAGTTTTAGTATTTAGACAACATTAACTCATTCAGGCAACTATTAACACTTCTTGAGGTCTTCGCTCATAACATGGCGAGACTTCCTCTAGGTTGAATATATAGCAAATAAGTAGCGAATATAATAATCGAAGGTTCCATTAAGATGCACTAGGAATGACATGACAAATACGTAGACGTGCTGTGTGTGAAAACTAATTTAAATCATAAATAGGCAAGATATCGATAGAATATTAATTAAAGGCCTAGCTAAGTACGAGTACTGCTTAAATTAGAGGTCATGTAAGCGAAATATCACAGGAGAGAACACAAGAAGTAAGCAAACTGTCGCAGACCACACTACGGTTACTCATAGTAGAGTGCGGCACGGCTGACCACACAAGAGAGGAGTGAAGCAACGCTAACCAAATGAGGGGGCTCAAGGCTGCGCAGTGTTGCATAACTCTTTCGTCTGTTGCGCACATCTGTACAGAGGTAGTAATCACAGGATCCACTCCATTCAATGCAAAACAAAATAATATTTAAGATCTACGGAAGGTAATTAGGTAACAAGGGTTGATCACTGAATGACAAAAAATCTAACAATCTTAAACACAACTGCAAAAAACTCGAGTTGTTATGGTTAAGTTCTTTCTAATCAAGCCTGCCAGGGAGCCACGTTTTGGAACAGTTCATTCAGACTTTGAAAAATCCGCCCCGGCCACCTTTGAAAAATACTGGCTACGTAAGTAAGTTCTTTGAAACGTTCACAACATTTCAAAGAACTCAAGTGGAAAAAGATTAGATTTGATTTGGGCCTCATTTCCAAAAGGGGCAAAAAGATTAGATTGTCTCCCACAATGTAACGCCAAACGTGTTGATGGTATACCTAGGGGTCACCATTCCTGTGTGTGAGACGTATTGGGCATGAACGAAAGAAATTATTGATGCTCTATCAAGGGCCACCGTTTCTGTGACTGAGACGCCTAGAGCAAAGGTGAAAAACATTATTGCTGTTCATCAGTTTGATGGCAGAATCTGATTTTATTTTATTTGAGCCTCATTTCCACCAGAGCCTCAACGTGAGAACCTGATTAGAGTGACTAGGATTACATGAGCGATCGAGTTCATGTCTGACAGAACTTGATGACTCCCTGCCGTTACCCACCCTCGGCTGCCTCTTACTCTCAACGAGCATCTACGCGATCAAATAACATTAACAAAACAAGCAACGAGAATCGATACTGGAGAATAACTTAAGTTCTACCGCAATAAGTACCCTCGGACTGTGAGGTACAAACAAGAAACAAATACCGGCTACCGTATCACAAAACGAACGCCGGACGCCAATTCGAGCACCAATTACTATTGTTCGTCGATGAGGGAGTACCATTAATAATCTCCTATAAGCTGCACCATCAAAACCTCCCTCAATGTCTAGATTTACCGCGGTTTCATTTTAGTAACTGGAGTGTTCTTTGCGGAAGGCGGTCATAGATTAGATTGATCGGGAACTACAAAGAACTACATCAGTAGGCGGCCCGGCCGGTTTTTGGCCTGGGTATCCCGGAGCGCTTTTTGACGGGTTTTCCCGTTGGAGGCCGTGAAGAGGCGGTGGGCTTGGGCAGGCGGCTGGGCGTGTACACCGACTGCGGCGTGTAAGTCTGGTAGACATCCCACATGCCACCGTCGTCCGCCTGAGACGTGCACAAGAAATGAAGCGAACATTAGACAGCGTTACTGGTACGACGAGAGAAACGTGTTGCCAGCGAAACGGAAACAAGAAAACCTGACATTTCGCATTTCTTCAAAAGATGAGGCAGGATACTTTTCAGTCTCTTCCGGTGAGACTTAATCGGGAAATTACACATAGAATGATAATGTACAGTCACTGTCAAAAGTCGACCAATGTATAAACCCTTAGCTATAAAGTTAGATTAAAATACAGATACAGACACTAGGCCGCATCCCCCAGAAAGGGGGATGGCCGACGGCAAGGCGCACCTCACACCTTCATACGCTCAAACTCACATAACTAAGCCCTTCTGTGCTAGAGGGTCCGGCCGGTACCACCGCAACATACACTCTGGGTCACGAGTGCAGTCCGAGGATCCGTTGTCAGCAGCAGGGCCCGACAGTTTTCACTGGTTTACCCCCGCCGCGTCATAATGGCCGGGCCCCCCACCCAACGCCTGCTTCACACCATCCATCCACCCAAACTTCAGTCTACCTCTAGGCCTGCGACCACTCGCCTCAGCATTCATCACCCTTTTCACCAATCTCCCTTCATACATCCTCTCCATGTGCCCGAACCATCTTAGAACACGCGAATCCACTCTGTCCTCCAACTTCTTCACCATCCCTGTTCTCTTTCGAACCACGTCGTTGGTGATCCGGTCTCTCAGCGTTACTCCAGCCATGCTCCTCAAACATTTCATCTCGAATACATTCAACCTTCTTCTCTCCTCTGCTCTCACTCCCCAAACCTCAGCTCCGTAGAGCACAGTTGGGACAACAACACCCTCATACAGCCCTCTCTTTCCTTCCATCCCCAACGTCCTACAGCTCATTACACTCTTTAGTGCACCCAACACTTTACATCATTCCTTCACTCGCGCCTTCACTTCAGTTTCCACTAGTTCAGTTATCTCCACATGGGAGCCCAGATACTTGAAACACTGAACTTCCACCATGAGCTCTCCATTTAGGGTGACACTAATTTTGCTCGCATCGACATTCCTCGAGAATCTCGTTACTTTACTCTTACCGACGTTCACTCGAAGCTTCCTCCTCTCACACACTCTGCCAAACTCAGACACTAGCCTACATAACTTCTCCTCCGAATCCGCAACCAGGGCCGTATCATCAGCAAATAGCAACTGGCTCAACTGCCAACTCCGCCCACCTCGCTCCCCACTCTGACACATGCTCGGCTGTCAGCATAGAAACTCTGCACTGCTTTCAACAGATGTCCGCCCACTCCATACAAACGGAACACCCTCCACAGCGCTTTCCTGTCAATCCTGTCGTATGCCTTCTCCAGATCCATGAAGGCCCAGAACACATCCTTTCTTTTGGCTAGGTACTTCTCACAGACCTGTCTCACTGCAAAAATCTGATCGGTACACCCTCTACCACTCTTAAAGCCACACTGTTCCTCTCCAATTGCGCAGTCCGTACAGTCTCTAATACAACTTACCAAGCACACATAACAGACTGACTGATGCCTCTCGAGTTGCAGCGTTCATTTTCATCTCCTTTGCCCTTATATAGCGGAACAATGCAGGCACTGCACCACTCACTCGGTACCACGCCTGCCACAAAACACAAGTTCAGTAACCTCACCAACCATCCGACAATAGTTACTCCACCCTTCTTCAGGCACTCGGTCGCAACGCCGTCCAAACCAGGGGCTTTTCCTGCGTTCATCACGTCCACCGTCTCCTACACCTCTTCCCTGGTAATGTCCACAACAAGTCTTTCTCACAAAACTAGCATCCGAGCACCACCACCCACAGCAACAATGTCAGCCTCTCTGTCATCCTCGACATTCAACAACTCCTCAAAATACTCGTCCCACCTCTTCCGTACATCACCTCTTCCGTACATCACCCCTTTTAACAACAACTGGCCGTTTTCATCTTTCACCACTTCCTCCTTTCCGGTCTCTCCCTTTCTCACCCTCTTCACCTCTTTCCAGAACGTCTTTTGTTCTCCTCAAAATTCTGGCACAACCGTCTGCCCACCTGGCATCAGCGTCCTTTTTGGCTCTCCTCACCACCCGCTTGACCTCGTTTCTCCTCTCTTTGTAACTTTCATGAGCCACCTCCGACTTCACCTGCAACCACTCCTCAAACGCTCCTCTTTTCCGTGCCACCGCCAGTTTGACCTCCTCGTTCCAACACTCGCAGCCTTTCCCCCTGCACCCTCCCACACGACGCGCACCACACACCTTCTTCGCACATCTCAGCAACGCATCCTTTAACGTCTCCCATTCTTCCTCCACATCTCTCAGGTCCTCTCCTCTCACGTTGTCATATTCTTCCTTCAACGCCTGCTGGAACCTCCTCGGCTCTACTTTTTACATTCAGTCCTTTCACTTTCACTACCTGTCTCCCTCCTCCCACTCGTTTGTTGCCCTTCCACTTCTGCTCCACTCTTAATCTACCTTCCACCAGCAGATGGTCAGACCCTCCTCCACCCTCCCCTCTCAACACCCGCACATCCAACAGCCTCCCACCACTCTCCTCAATATCAGCACAAAATCCATCAGTGCTCTCCCCACCATTGCACCATGGGCCATCCCTACCCATGTGTACTTGTGAATATCTCGCTTCTTGAACAAACTGTTCCCGACCACCAACTCCTGCTCCATACACAGACCTATCAGGTTTTCTCCACTGTCATTTCTACCGGGCACACCATACCTTCCTATCACATTCTCCACCACTACATCTCCAACTCTCGCATTAAGGTCAC
Organism: Gammarus roeselii; assembly: GCA_016164225.1. Taxonomy (NCBI): domain Eukaryota; kingdom Metazoa; phylum Arthropoda; class Malacostraca; order Amphipoda; family Gammaridae; genus Gammarus; species Gammarus roeselii. The sequence goes on along the minus strand of SDVV010040885.1, from coordinate 3,421 downwards.
CCAGTACAACTACAGTGAAATGACTCCAAAACTCTCAATACACTCACTCAGGTCAGTCCAGAATTGCTCCCTCTCCTTTTCACTCCTCTCGCTGCCAGGTCCGTTAGCACTCACAAATGTCCATCTTTCTACGCCTAACTTAACTTTCACCCGCATCAATCTTGGATAGTTGACGAGAGTAAATCCAAGAAATTATATTGCTCAAACATGAAGCAAAGTAAATAATAACAAAAGGAAGCAAATAAGATCAGAGAGAAAGTGATAAATAAAATGAAATGAGCAATTGGCTTACAGTTGATATATGAAAGAAGAGTAACGAAGAAGAAAGAAAATGTTAATAATAAATGATAATAATAATAACTATGGAGGAGAGTTGACAAGATAAGTGGAGAGATACGTTAATGGAGTTTTAACAAAACAAACGAGGTTGAGGGAGTAAACAAGGTAAAAGTGTATCTAGGTTAGGGTAGATAAGAGAGATAGTGAAGGGTGAAGAATAGAAGGGTCTGAAAGGAAATGAGGTGTTTACTTCCCCGGTTGGGTCGTGACCCCGTGCAAACCGTGAACCATTAGCTTTAGGGTGGGGGGCGCCGAATGACGAACCAGAGACCAGTGCTGCACCAAGCTAATTTTAGATTAGATTGATCGAGTTTACTATAGCGTAAAGTCAAAGGCCTTTACGCTGCGAATGTCAAAGGTGTGCACTAGTGCTACAGGCGGTAGAAAATCTCCCGAAGTGCTAAAGCCACATGGTCCCAGCACCTCCAAGAGGACAGCAACGAGCGTTATCGCTCCACCTTCACTGCTCAAAAGTCCCAAGGATTCGCAGTCGTATTCTAGTGGTAGGGGGCAATTCAGGATGAGAGAGAGAAGGCGATAGTGAAGATGAGGAGTTTCTGAAGAGATATAAGACTATTCGACCTATTCCCACTCAAATGTAACCTCGACTCCGCGCGGCCCGTGAACCTAGATTATGTTAGAGCGCCAAGGTTTTCTAGTGCCCGAGTCAATATCCTTCTAGCCCCGAACGTCAAATCAGCAGCTAGTGCTACACCTGCGAGCCAGACAGATGCCTTGTAGGAACTGGAGGAATTGGGAGTGAACCTTAGATGTTACCGGGTAGTGTGCCATTTTATAGAGCTTTAGCCAAAATTAAATAATCGATATACAGCTATATATTTGCTTTCAGACGATTGTGAAAGCTTATAAAATCCTACTTCAACAGTCAGCCTTGGTTAAACAGCCCAGTGCAACATTCCGTCGAAACCTCACCCTACCCGCGGAGTACCCTCACCCTGCCTCTACACACCTGCGCCTTCCCCGCCCCGGTGTCAGCGTGAGGCTGGTGCTTGCTCATGTTGTTGCCAGTGTAGGCGACGCACTTCAGCTGCCAGTCGCCGATGTCTTCGTTCCAGTGCACATACTGATGGATCAGTTCCTGCATCGGGGGGAGAAGCACTTAGGTATGTGATTGGATCTAAGGAAGGAATGCGAAGTAGGAAATTTCACATGGGACAAAGAGGGCAGACACGTCTGCCCTGCGATTGTGGGACAGACACTAATACAGTAATGAAAATGAACTCTAATTTTGTTCGAGCAAATAAAGAATCTCATCATTGCTTGTGAAATAATTTGCATAGCCTTCTATTTTTCCTGGAGCTTTTCAGTTACGCATAATATTGTTTGAAGAAGAACTTATTGCCGAGTCGCTAGATATGAACCATTAGCATGTTTAGCATGTTCTTCCAAAACTTCGCTGATGCTGTTCAATATTATCAAGACGGGTCAGTAAATAGAGCAGCGGGTAATAATAGGATCGGTATAAGCAGAACGATACACTTGTATTGACAATAGCTTCTGTAGAAACCAAACTATCGTAATTACATTAGATTTGAGTGAACGGAGTTACCAGCGCAGGAGAGTCAATTCCATGTCACGTTGAACGCCATCGTCCCAATGCGTAAACTGTAACTTTTTTGCTCGCGAGTCATACGAAATAAAATAGGAGTACGTAAATTACATTACAGTGACATAAATTTCTTTTGGCACCGAACGCCAAATCAGCAACTAGTGCTGCATTAAGATATAGACAACTTTAGATTGGATTATAGCGATACACGCTACGGATGTCAAAGGTGTGCGCGGGTGCCACAGGTGTTAATAAAAGAAGGAAAGAACACCTCTCACCGTAACACCCCTTGACCATAACAGAGCAACTACCTGATAGTCTGGCGGTATGAAGGAATCTATGAGGAGCTGGTGCAGCCTGTTCTCCCTTGACAACAGCCGTATGCTCTCGAGCAGCTCCTCAGTCTCGCGCTGCTGCTCGCTCTGCAGGTCCGTCAGCTCACCCTTGGCCGTCACGTAGAGGCGGTAAACCAGCTTCATCTTGCGCGTCTTGCCCGCCGCCTCCTCTTGCAGCGAACAGTAGCGCTCTTCGATGTCCACGCGCTCAGCCTGGGGCAGACGCAAGATGTTAAAATGTGGATGTCGAGATATTTCACGTGGCATTTGCAATACACTTCATACTACGTCCAAGATTAGATTAGAGTGACGAGGCTTTCTAGCGCGCTGGAGTCATCGTCCTTCTGGCGTCGAATGTCAAACCAGCAAACAGTGCTGCATCAAGTTAGTCTTTGTTTTTCAATGTTCGAGTTAAGGTTTACTACTGCGTAAAGGCAAAGTCCTTTACGCGGCGAACGTCTATGGTAGGTACGGGTGCCACAGGAGGTACAAGAACTCCTAAGGTGCTGAGGCCATATGGTCCCAGCACTCCCGAATGACAGTAAGGAGGAATAACACACTACCGACCCTGCTTCAGAGCCCCAATGATCCGCAGTAGTCCTTAAGGTGCGGGCTACGCGCTCCAACACTTGCTGAGGGGGAAGATGATGAAGAGACAGAAAACGGGGTTCCCATGCATGAGATCTACACTAGGTGTAGGGAATTTCACGCATGAGAACAGCAGATACAGACACTACGCCGCATCCCCCAGAAAGGCTGGTGGCCGGCGGCAAGGCGCACCTCACACCCTCATACGCTCACACTCAACATACACTCTGGGCAGGGCCCAACAGTTTTCACTGGTTTACCCCCGCCGCGTCATAATGGCCGGGCCCCCCCCCATTCACGACCATCCCAACAGCGGGGTGCCAAGGGCGAGAAAGCACATCATAGCAGCGTCAAAATCAACCATTCACAACCATTCTGCACTCACGCCTGTTCACTGCACGCTCTCTCGCTACCTTCACATTCATGTCTCTCCTTCCCAACGCCTGCTTCACACCATCCATCCACCCAAACTTTGGTCTACCTCTAGGCCTGCGACCACTCGCCTCAGCATTCATCACCCTTTTCCCCAATCTCCCTTCATCCATCCTCTCCATGTGCCCGAACCATCTCAGAACACGCGAATCCACTC
>SDVV010040884.1:0-10494 GCA_016164225.1 Gammarus roeselii | reverse complement strand
AACTTCGCCCACTACAGGGGCTACTAGGGTAAAGACTTGCACTATAAACGATAGGGGAAAAACATCTTACAAAAGCGCGCACTGGAAACCTTCAGGCAGTTGGGGAAGAGGAGGGGAAAGGGGGGGGGGAAGAGGGCGGTAGACACCGCACATCCTTCCCAGTTCCAAAACAAGAAAGTCACTCACGCAGAAAACAAGATGGTTCACTAACTATCTGCATACATAAACACACACATACACATATACATGTACATGCACACAAATATACATACACACACATATATATATACATACATAAACATACATATACACATACATATGTATATGTACATAAGTACACACTCATACACACATGCATATATACATTTACTTCTTCTCCGTGCCGGGCATGTGGGATGTATTCTCCACACCCATAGACCCCCGCTTGATCGAGGCACTATAACCCATCGACCCCTGCTTGATCGAGGCACTATAACCCATCGACCCCTGCTTGATCGAGGCACTATAACCCATCGACCCCTGCTTGATCGAGGCACTATAACCCATCGACCTCCGTTTGATCGAGGCACTATAACCCATCGACCCCTGCTTAATCGGGGCACTATAATGTAACCGATGCCTAATGCCCACCCAAGCTGTTCAAGAGACAAGGTCATGGAGCCCGCCAAACTAACACCAATTCTGCTCCTGACAACCTATCTGGGATTTGGCCCCTGGGTCCTGTCAACTTCTGGGTTTGACTTCTGGGACCAGGACTAGGACATATCTACCTGGGCTTCCTACTGTGCTCGCTCTCTGAGCATCAACCTGTAGGGGTTTGCAACCCAACTCAGGGCTTCCAATGCGTTCGACATAGACCTCTGGGTTTCCTCTGGGTTTGTCGAACTCAGAACAGTGCTGGGAACTCAGGTCCCCACTTTCAGATCACATCACACAACTGGGCGACACCCGCCCCGGGACCTTGGATAGCGGGGGATTAACCTTGCGTTTTCTCACCCTTTTCACCGACTTGCGACGGCTTCTGAACAGCTGACCAGGCTGCCAAGAGGGGGTTTACTCGCCGAAGCTGCTGAAGATGAACCTGCATACAACGGGCAATAAGTTGGCCATTAACTGTATACTTGAACATCCCCAAACCCTCCTAGCGCCCCACCCCATCTCCAGTCCGGGCCGAGAACACACAAGGGAGCCGCGCGCTCAATGACCCATCGACCCCTGCTTGGTCAGGGTACTATAACCGATCGAACCCTGCTTGATCAGGGTACTATAACCCATCGACCCCTGCTTGATCAGGGTACTATAACCCATCGACCCCTGCTTGATCAGGGTACTATAACCCATCGACCCCTGCTTGATCAGAGTACTATAACCCATCGACCCCTGCTTGATCAGGGTACTGTAACCCATCGTTCTCTGCTTGATCAAAGTAATATAACCCATCGACCCCTGCTTGATCAAGGTAAACTGTATCTTGATGTTCGTGACTCATCGCATCTGATTTTTAACACTCTCATTTGTGACAAGAAAATCTTGCACTAAGAAATGCGTACATGTTTATCCAGTTGAAACAGTTTATTACAAGATTAAACTGTTTACATGTGATTATTTAATTTTCAGTTATGATATGTTGAGGTCCAAAATTTAAGACCATATTTAAGGTATTCAGAGCTTCTGGGGCAACCTAATCTTTGCGTACCAACCGATCGATTTTACATGACCCGGAAAGCCCTAAGAGGCCTGAAATAAATGTATCCAGATTCATTATGCCTAGATACCAACTTGAAACAACTCAGGGACAGTTTAATACCTGACACTATTTGAAAAAAAGCTTACTATTAACATTGAAAAATTAAAACTTCAATTTTACCGCAAGGTTGTTAAGCTGGTAATTCATCTGCTTCTCGCAAGGTTACAATTTCAGGTACAATTGCGAGCCTGTGAGAAAACTATTTAGCGATAATAATCCATTATTGGACTAATAAAATTATTAGTATAACTCCTTTAGTCTTAACATAGAGACTGCAAGAGGAACATCCTGACGGTAAACAGGAGTTAGCGAAATCCAAATTCTAACACAGTCGAATGGGTACTGGATTTGGTTTTGGTTTTGGTTCTATTATAACGGGGGGTTATTATTGGCTGGGTGGATGGATGATTATTCATTTTATAGATCATTAACACTTTATTTTAGTATTTCTTATTTTGTGGGCTCTATTATTTATCTGTGCCCTTTTTTCATAGTGATCAATTTTGGATTAGTTATATAATTATGTATCGTTAGACGTCCGCAGGAGCCCTAGGTGGACTATGCGGTGTGTTAGTTAGTCTAGTCCAACCTACGGTGGGAGAATTTGCACTCTCCCGGGCGCCTAATAAATGTCTGAGCGCAGCTAGGCGTGGAGAAATAATGTTGCTGTTGATCTTAGAGAGCGAAAGTCTTGAATGGCACTGCGCGTGGAGGGGACGAGGCGAGTCGAGGCAGGTTGAGGCGAGTGGAGACGAGTCGACTGTCGAGGCGATGAGTCGAGACGAACCGAAGCTGGTTGAGACTAGGTGACCCGGGAGTGGGAAGTACTCGTGGGACCCACAGACTCGAGGGATCCGGGGGTTTCGGGAACCCGGGGGACTTGAAAGATCAGAAGGATTTGGGGGGACCCACTTGGACCCTTCCAGGGCCCTTTGGGACACCCTTGAGACCCTTTGGGACCCCCTTGACAAACTTTGAGACCCACTTGAGGCCCCTCTGAACCCTGGGACCCCTGCTTCCCCCTCCCCACGCTGTTAAACCCATACACAGAAAAATGTATGTATTTGAAATGCTTGGGTATAACAACTAACCACTATAGTCCGCAGATTAATGGCACAGAGGGCGAGGGTTGTGTTGGGGCTGGTCGAGGTGCGTCGAGATCAGTCGAAACATGTTGAGGCGAGTCGAGTGTGTCGCGACGAGCCGAGACTGGTCGAAATGATTCGAGACAAGCAGAGATGAGCTGAGACGAGGGAATCCGGGGAGCTCGGGGGACATGGGGGACATAGGTTACCCTCTGGGATTCATCTGGCTCTTTTGGGACCCAAGGGACCTCTGCCCCCCCCCCCCTATCCACTTGAACAATAGGTGCAAAATCAATAATCTGAGCAGTTTTTCTACCCATGACGAATCTGCCCTTACTTTCTTCTTCACGATCCACAATTGTGTCATGTATGCTAATGTTAGTGCATTTGTGCGGGAATTCCTGTTTGTAATTTTGTGAATAGGTATTTTTTCTTCCGTCTGTGCTTGCTCGCGCGTGTACGGACCATATGTAGTTTCTGGGGTTGACCTGGGCTGCGTAGCTATAAACCTTGTGACGCGTTGCGGTTGAAGTTGATCTAATCCGTTTAGCCATAGACCTTGTACCAATTTCGACAATACTATCTGTGCGCACTGGCGAGCGTGCATATTACTCTTGGAGTTCTGAGGGGTTGGCGGCGAGGATTCGTTTCGTCTGAGTCTTTATCTTAGCTGAATAAATAAATTGAACCTCTAATAAACTAGACCGCGGAGCTATAAGCATTGTGTTGCGTTGCTGTCGGAGCTGACTGTTTACGTGTAGCCGAAAACCTTGTACCAGTCTCAACGATGATACCTGTGCACACTAGTGTGCGTACATATTACTCTTGAAGTTCGAAATGATCGGAAGCGGAGATCCGTTTAGTTTAAGCGTTTTTCTTGTGCGCACCAGCGTGCGTCTGACATTGTTAAAATTTTCAACTTTTTCTAACCTTAACAGCGTTTTTTTTTCTCGCACACTGAGGCGTGCGAGCCTACTAGAATCCATGATCATCGAGCCCTACGGGGAGCATATTATGACTTGCATTGAGGCTCTGGTGGAAATGAGGATCAAATCAAATCCAAACAGGGTTATTCATGTAAACCTATAAGACCATGTAAACCTATAATCATGTAAACCGTTACTCTGGATCATGTAAGCTTCACACCAAATCGGTCAACTTCACTTTCCTGTTCATTGGAATAAGTTCAACTTATTTGCAATGCAGAATCCATAGCCAAACTTTTCTTCGCTCTTCCTCTGGAACCTGTACATTGAAGACAAATCTCGTCACTCTAACCGTACGTCTGTTGCTACAGCAACAGTTCTGGAAGTATCGGTCTCTCTTCCCACTGTCTTAATCACTGGGGCCCATTTAGTGAGCTGTTAGCCCTATTTTTGCAGCCGTGCAAACACGTGCTGAACCGCTTCGTTCCATGAGGGTATTTCCTCTGCCATAAGGGTATTTAATTGCCAGGTTATTTGTAAGTATTTAACGAATAACTAATGCGTCCGACATTTTTATGTATAAATGTAAATATTGCTCGAAAACTCTCTATGCTAAAATATAAAAAATGCTACAGTACTTGGTTTTCCGTCAATCTATGACAAGTTTGATCGAAGTCCATTTCGCATCCGTGCCAAGTCTGTGTCAGGATTGAGCTGAGTTCGAAACAGGTTTTAGTCAATTGCCAGTTAAGGGAAACGTGTAAAGGAATTTAGAATGAAGGCGACCATAATCAATAGAGGAAGGGATAGGGAAGTGACACAGAGTTATACACATACGTGGCTAAATAGCCAATCCACTTACTTTCACGGCCATCTCGTGGGACGATCCATGCTACCGCAGAGTGGCGGACTAGGATAGCCTAGCGAGGGTAAGGAGGGTGAAGATTCGAAGACACAGTCGAAGGAGTCTATGCAGAACTGCCACCTTTGTGTAGAGAGGTTGAATGACTGGACTAATAACTCGGTAATTCGATAGGGTTATATTTACTAATTGTACGCGAGCATTCGTTTCATCAGCAAGTACCTGAACGGTTTACAATCCTTGATGTTAATAATATTGCAGCGACGGTGGCTTCTAACGCGACGTTTAACAATATACATTAGAGCTCTACATCCTTCTTACCCGACGACAGTACACAGTCCGCGCCAACTGCAACTTGCGGCTCAAACGTTATGATACTAAACCAGAAAATTCGTGGAATAGGAATTAGCAAGCGTGCATGCGATTAGTGCGAGTCACAATAATAGGCATGAATGGGGTGATATTTCTTTTGGGAGCGTTCTGTTAATCACCGCAGAGCTTCTTTCTCCCTGAAATAAGAACAAAACGGCTGTCAACGATTGCTTGCTATTGTTTATATATCGTGTACAGAGAGCATATTTCAATGTGTGTTAACAAGTTGTTACGATTGTTTGGTAACTCGCATCCAATGTTATGTCGAAATGTAGACGTACCTCCTACCCTATAAGCTCTCCAGTCTGTTGTCAGATGAGTCTAACTCCTTTCGTTTAATTTTGCGGCACTCCCGGCCTGTTTTGATAGAAACAATGCCCCATTTTAGATTGGATAGTGATTTATTTACAATTATTGCAGTATGTTACATTTTGTGTATATTCTTCATGAATTTCACCCTTTCCCGTGAACCGACAGATGCAGAGCCCCGATGTATGCCTGAATATGATTGCTGTAGTTAATGTTTCTGATGGCGTGATGTCCTGTACGTGGCTACTTACGTAGGTACTTTTTGTTCTATTAAATGGTTACGGAGTGGATCCTACCACGTTCACTGTTTCGCTTCACTTTTTTCTGTTGTCGTCTCACCGACACGATTCCAAACACTTAGTTCTGTTGCCCGTTTACGACCCCTGAGCTCCTGAAGCTTTCGTCTCCCTTATTTTGCCTACGGCGTATCTTTCCCCTCAACGCGTCCCTTTAAGAGTACAGTGTCAGCCTATCTGAACGCCCTCGCGATTGATACCCTCTCATGTTCCACACGAGCCTCAAAATCGACATCAATGGGGATTGAACTCCAGTGCCGTGGCGAATAAGCTCCGCCCTCTAAGATTTACCCAAACTTTGTTATGAGTATCCCTTGTTCTATAATGCAGATGAATGCGTTGATTTAAAAACATGAATTTATGACTCAGCGGAATGTTGTATGGTTGGTTGTCCCCGAAATGCAATTATTACAAAATTATTGTAACAAGAGAGGTACATTTTGGAACATCGATAATTAATCGGCTTAAAAAAATAAAATGTAAGTGAACAGATTTATAACAAAATTTAATTATAATAAAATTCAAAGTATAGTTATATTGCGCATCTCCATGCCAATTTTGGGTCACGTCTGTATCAGGGTTGAGCCAAATCCGTTGCAGTGATGAGTCAAATTTATGACCTGATTTAGTCAAGTCCATGGCAGGTTCGAGCCAAGTCCGTGACAGGTTCTGATCAAGTTCATATCAGGATTCAACCAAATACAGAGCAGGTTCGTACTAAATCCAGAGCAGGTTTTACCTAAATCCAGAGCAGACCGGCGTCAAAACTGCGGCGGAGATGGATCCCGTTAATCAAAATTTAACATTTGAATCCAGATCAGAGTTATTGGCCAAATTCATATCAAGTTTAGCCAAGTCTATAACATTATTTAGCAGGTTTGAATTAAGTCTATTGGAGGATTAAGCCAAGCATGACAGTTATGAGCCAAGACCGTGACAGGTTCGGGTCAAGCCACAATAGACTCTGATGCTTGTGGCCAAAGTCTAAAGCTTGTGTCTATCCCTCTTTGTCCTGCACCCGTTTTGTGTCCTGCAGCGGAAACGAACTCCCCCCCCCCATCGCCCCTTCTTTTTGTGTCACAGAAAAACTGCATGATTGCTATAACAAACAAGGGAAGGAGGAGAGGGATTGGGGTTGTGGTGCATCACGTGGGCAGCGGACCAGAGCTGCTCATCCGTGATTGAGGAATGCCTGATCTATATACGTTCAAAAAGCAAATAAAAACCCTAGTCATTTACATTACGATTAGCAGTCATGCTCCCCTCCAATTGTCATCATTCCCTTCGTGGCATTTTACTATGCTCTTCATTTCCACATCATTAGTTCTTTAGCATTACGCTGCCAAGCGCCCTCGCCGCTGTCATGCTGCGTCGCGCTGCGCCTCCACGATTCATCAGCCGCTTTAAATAATTGCCAGTTTAGTTTTTACTAGGCCGACGATCTGTCAGGATGTGTTCGGGTCATCTCTAGACCACTCGACAGGTGGCAGCGTCACTGAGCCAGAACCTGACTGGTGCCGGGGCGTTGAGAGGGTTGAGGCCAGTTATGATGTAGATACAGTTACAGCAGCGACGTTTTGCTTTAGGTCTTTTTCGTATTTAGCGCAGGACTAGTTCACTGGCTTTTGTTTTAGATTATTTCGCGTCTAATCTCAGTCGCTGAACGCCAAGTCAACCTGAGGTTTGATCAATCTGTTGGTGGCTCTATTTACGTTCACTTCTCCTTTTTTCTTATGAAGTGGACCAGCAGAAAACATCCTGCAGAATCTGTTTACATCCGTGTAACACCAGCATTTTAAACATTGTCCAATATTGCCTGATTTTTGCATGAATTTTTATCTTCGTGTCCATGGCAGTATAACTTGTACTAATATCACAGCATCTTCGTTTCCATCGTCTCTTCGATCTTGCTCTCATCCTATTTCTTGAGCTTGTGTGAGGCAACGTTTAACCGCCTTCTTTTATTTTATATTCCTAAAGGTCCACAGTCATGCCTATGATGCAAACATTACCAAAGTTTATTTATCAGGGAAAGTTCTCTAACAATTTTCTCTTTTACATTCTTCTTTAAATTTAACAAGATCCAGATACAGAAGCTATGCTAAATCCTATTGCAATTTAGTGCAGATGAAAACTCACGCGTCCCTCATGCGCTCACACACATACCAAAATTTTTCCATTTAGCGTTAAAGAGTTCAGCCAGGGTCCTGCAACACACTTTGGGTCTGTTGTGAGGTCCAAGATCTGTGTCAGTAGCTGGTCCCAACAGCTTTCACTGTTTCGCCCCTTCTACGTCCTACTTGCCGGGCCCCATACAACACACGCCCATCCTGATTCTGACAACGCACGAGGGGCAGGAAAGGGCATCAGCTGGTCAAAACACGTTACTTGCAATCATTCTCCACTCACGCCTATCCAGTGCACGCTTTCTCGCAACCTCCACGCTGAAGTCTCTTCTCTCTAAAGCTTGCTTTACGCCATTCATGCACAAACTTTGGTCTTTCTCTGCGCCAACGTCTCTTCTCCGCTTTTATCGCTTTTCACCTATTTCCCATAATCCATCCTCACAATGTGACCGAACCACCTCGCAACTCGCTATACTATACTCTGTCCTCCATTTTCCTCTCCATCCCAGTTCAATTCGAACAAAATCATTATTGATTATATTCCTCGGTGTCCCCCGGCCACTCACACTCTCTACTAAACTCTGACACTAGCCTACACAATTTTTCCGAATCTGCCACACGTGCTGATTCATCCACCAACAGCAACTGACTCAACTGCCAACTCCGCCCATTTGCTCCTAACAACTCGAAGCTTTGACCCAGTACACTCGTGTTTACTTCCCTGCCTACTCCATCCATGTAGAGATTGAACATTCAGGGAGACAAAACGCAACCTTGCCTTAGTCTAATTTTCACTTGGAACCAAGCCCTCACCACGCTCTCTACTCTGACTCATGTTCTGCTGCCAACTTAAAACGCAGACTACATTCAAATGCAACACCCTCCACAACGCCTCTCTGTCACCCTATCGCCAGTCTTTTCAAATCCATGAAGGCCCTGAAAACTTCCTATCCCTTCGCAAGGTTATTTTCACAGACTTGTCTGACTGTAATAATCTGATCTGCACACCCTGGATCACTCATAAAACCGCACTGTTCCTCGCTAACCGGACCATTCGCACTGTCTCTGATTATCTTGATTAGCATTCTCCCGAACAACTTACTCACCATACACAACAAAATGAATCATCTTTGTTTACGGCATTAATTTTCATTTCCTTTGTTCTTTCACAGCGTAAACATGCAAACACGGCACCACTAAATTGGCACCACGTCCGACAGAAAAACATGATTTATTAGCCTCATGAACCAATCGACTACCGTTTACCCATCTCTCTTTAGACACCACCGTAACACCGTCTAAACCATGGTTTTTCTCTGCTGTCATCACCTACAAGGCCCCCTGCACCTCTTACTTAGTTATACCGCAACAATTCTTGCTCCTAGAACCGGCATCCGTGCACCATCACCGACAGCAACACTGTCAGCCTCTGGCATTCTCTACATTCAACCACTCCTCAAAATACTCAGTTCTACTCTTCCGTATATTCCCACTCTTCAACAACAACCATTCGTTTACATGTTTCACCACTTTTGCCTTCCTCGTGTTAGGTGGGGTAGGCGGTTCTCGCGCAACCGTCAACCGAGTCTCTTTTTGCTCTCTGAACCACACGCTGCATTTATCTCTTTTCTCTATAGATGTCATAGGCCACTATCGACCTCGTCTGCAATCACTCCTCAAAAGTTCATCACTTTTGCGCCACCATAATTTTAACCTTCTTTGTCGCCCCACTCGGAACCTTTCCTCATACATCTGCCCACACGACGCACACTACACACATTTATGACTTATCTCAAAACCGCATATCTGCGCGTCTCCCATTATTCAACATTTCCCAGGCCTTGCCTGCTGGAACTCCTCAGTTCTGCTTGCCGCATTCAGTTCACTCACCTTCACTACCTCCGTTCTCCCTATGTCTTACTCATTTCTCCCACTCTTTTGCTTCCCTTCCACTCGTGTTCCGTTCTAAATATTCCTTCTACCAGTTGATGGTCCGACATTCCTCCACCCTCCCTTCTCAACAACTGCAATTCAACAGCCTCCCCAAAGTTTTATCCAACACACTGCATCATGGGCCATCTTTATCAATGTATACTGATATTTTGCTTCCTGAACAAGCTGTTTCCAACCTCCATCTCTTGCCCCATATGCAACCTGTCAGATTGCATAAGTGGCGGGAACAAGCTGTATCTGGAACGCCATACCTGTGGAGAATATATCCCACATGCCCGGCACGGAGAAGAAGTTAATGTATATATGCATGTGTGTATGAGTGTGTACTTATGTACATATACATATATATGTGTGTATGTATGTTTATGTATGTATATATATATATGTGTGTGTATGTATATTTGTGTGCATATACATGTATATGTGTATGTGTGTGTTTATGTATGTAGATAGTTTGTGAACCATCTTGTTTTCTGCGTGAGTGACTTTCTTGGTTTTTGACTGGGAAGGATGTATGCGGTGTCTACCGCCCTCTTCCCCCCCCCCTTTCCCCTCCTCTTCCCCAACTGCCTGAAGGTTTCCAGTGCGCGCTTTTTGTAAGATGTTTTTTTTCCTATCGTTTATAGAGCAAGTCTTTAATGCCACAAGTAGCCCCTGTCGTGGGCGTAAGTCATCCTAATGTATACATAACATTGGAATAAGTCATTTCTATGGAAATTATGGTTGTGTTGTAGTTTAGTTCATTGAATGAGAGTAAACCTGTGCTTGATGTCCGTATGTGTGAGTGGCAACCGGTGCGTGTGTGAAGATGTTTCCCG
>SDVV010040883.1:0-10494 GCA_016164225.1 Gammarus roeselii | reverse complement strand
ACTAAGGCAGTTATTTTATTAGTGTTGTATGAATTTTTTTCAATGGTAATCATAGGAATATACGTTTAAGACGTGTAAATCCGTACTACATCTTTGTGAAATTTTCTTCAATAAACCGTAGAAATTGTGTAGTTCAGCGTTTTAGAATACGATTCACTGTTTGGATTGGTTATGCTGAAGAGGCGGTTTACACTGTTTGGTAGTAGTTTCAAGTTCATCAAAGTTCAATGTGAATTCGTAAGTTCTTGTGGATGTGGGTCTTAAATTCGATGGGTTTGTTAGAGAGGTTATGAGACGAGCTGCTGGTCTTTGTAGGGATAGCGTGCTGAGGTGTGACCTAATATAGCATTATTGAGTTCGTTGTTATGACACAGTGGGCTTTGATTTGACCTACTGTAGACATAGTATCTTAGCTGGTTTAGGAATTTGTTTCAGATTGAACGGGTATCATAGCGAAATAACTTCATTCTCAAGAACTCAGTGTTTCTTTTACTGTCAAAAAAATTTTTTGGCGGGGCTTGTATGTTAGTATACGATCTTAGTCCTGTTTCAGATCACCTTAGGAGTTAACGTACACGAATATTTCTATTTCTATTAATTACAAGATCAGTAATGTATATCGGCATTACGTATTGATTTACCATACACCTTCCATATTGGTGTAGGATTTATTATCTGGGTGTGGTAGGATGCACCATATATCGTATTCAATCAATGTTGTAAGACCATATATCGTACTTAGATCTTTTTATTGCTCTTATACGATTTTGAACGGTTTTATTAAATATACATTCTCATAAGTTGATGTAGTTTTGGGTATAAAGTCGCTTAATTGGATGTACTGGTACAAAATATTAGTATGTTTCATCTCATGATATTGGATCTGTGGTACTGTTTTGAGTTGTATTGTAGAACTAATCTATTGGATTTGTATAAATTGTTAATGTAAAATTCACTCCATTCTTACATTGTAACTCTTAATTATGTATAGCGGTTCGCACAAGATGTTAGCTGCCAAACCATATCAGTCATGTTTTATCCTTTTCATAAGACAAAAAAGACCATCACCTGAGGCATAGTTACTGAAGGATTGCAATTTTCAATAGGATTAATTCATTTTACTTCCTACAAGCCTAGTATTATCGATTAGTTTACGTAATGTTATGTTATTGCTCGTTAATAACTGTGAACTTCAAACGTTTATGTATGCTTACTAGCATATATCCGTGTCGGTTCAGTTGTTAAAGCGTTGACAATAAATTTACACGTAGTTTTGATCTTCATGCTACATTCTTTTTGGTTAGTAAGTTTTATAAGTTTTTGGTGTTCATGTCAGAATTAGATTTTTTTTCGTATTGATGGATTTATTTCTCGATTTAGGAGATGAGCAGCTTATTATCATGTAATGTTGTGTGTTATTTAATATAGGGTCTTGATCTACTCTTACTTAACTTGATTTTTCTTTCAGTTTTTTCGTGTGTTATAACGAACGTTCACTACATGCACTCGATATTTTACTATAGATCTGTGATGTAATGACAACAGTCAACAAAAAATAGAATATAAATCATGCCCAAGGTACATAATCAGGGCTCTGCATACCAGTGAATGACAACAATGACAATAAAATCAATTAATACAAAATAGTTGCCAACACTGCCAGATCCGTTAATATCTAGTCAACCTAATCTAACTAACCTCACCTATAACTATGTATTATTATTCAAGCTTGATAGTTATGTACGAATTTAGTCGTTATTTATGCGATATACAAATCAAATTACTTCTCATGGTTCCATTTTACATATTTTTTTTTATATTATCACATACCATGTACACACAATGCAAATATGCAGGGTCGATGCCGGCACCATGTAGGCATATACAGGTCGATGCCGGCACCTGTGCTGGCACCATGTAGGCATATAAACACATTTTTACGCATATACAGGCTCGAAGCCGGGACCTGTGTCGGCACTATGTAGGCATGATCTGTGATTTCCATTAGAACTAAGTCCCTTGCTTTTGTTACAAAATATTTAATGTGGATCAGTTTCACGTGCAGTTAGATTCGAAGATCTAGTCCATCTAACCTAATCAACCCAACAAATTATTATGTATTCATTGTGCATTTTTTTCTTCTTTGTACATCTTTGTACATTTCTTTTATGTATCAACTTGATTCTACATTTTACCTATGTTGAATATCGCGTACCATGCATGCACCTTCAATGTAGATTAAGGCCATGTAATCTCAATGTAGATTAAGGCAGAATAGAAAAGATTTAAAATTATTGCTTCACTTTGATGTCGGCTTAGGATACCGGCCTTGTTTTTTTCGCCTGTCACAGTGCATTTGCTGTAGATTTATGATGTAAGAGACCCTACGCCTACATCATCATAAGAAACATTATGCTCTAGGTCTGCCTTTTTTCATGTGTGTATTTTTATACCTATATGGTAAGCGCACCCAGCCCAAACTAACTTATATTAACCAATAATTATGTATTTATGTTCAACTCTTCATGTTTATGCAATATATTTTTCTTTCACTGATTTATGCTATATTCATATCATATCTCTCCACATGCCTCTACATTTTGATCTATCATTATCAGTTTGAATACACCATTCCAATTTTGATTGAGCAAATTTAGTCCAAATTCATATGTACAGTGCGTCATTTGTTTGTATGTTTTATGCATTTAATTTTTTTCGTGGGATATGTGCATGTGCGTTGTTCAATACCTCCCATGTATTGCTTTTTAAACTCGGTATTTGTCATAGGTAGACTGTGTTATTTCAAATTTTCTGGTCGGGGCTCGGTGGTGATGTAAGAGGATACTCGTGTTTAAGCATCCTCTAGCCAACCTATCAAAGAAATATGTGTTATCGTTCGAGATGATCCGCATACGTATGATATTTGTTAATTGATTTACGATATATTTATATCCAACCTCTTCACTTCGCTACATTTTGATAATATTTTTAATTTGAATACATCCCTTCATATTTGATTGAGCAAATTTCATCCATTTAACATGTAAATTACGTCGTTTGTTTGATTGTTATAGATGTTTACATATTATTTCTGAATTTTGACATGAATTTAAATCACTTTGACCTCTATGTTATTTGCACACAATCTAACATAGCCTAATATATTTTAGCCAAGAATTTCCTTTTTTTTCACAAAATATTCATGCTTATGTGTGTTATTTATTAATTGTTTAATGCATTGTACATGTAAAGCTTTCAAACCGACTCATTTATATCACTTACACCCAGATTTTTACTATCATGGTCATTCTATTCCAATATCGTTCAACAAATACTGCTCATTTTAAACATATTAGGCACGTGTGGTGTTTAAAATCCTACATAAAACTAATACTCGCTCATATCTCTTCCATGTGCTATTGTATCCTCTTCTGCTTCAAGCTATTCTTCAATTCAATAATCGTCAATTTGATCGTACAAAAAAATGTCGAAAATAGTTAGTACTTTGTTTACAAATAGCATAATTATGTACTTCCACATGAGCGTCAGCGCCCATTCAGACGACACGGTCGTGACTGGACGTGCGTTTAGAGTGTGACTGACTGTCGTATGAGGAGGTTGTTATTATTCTTATTTCCTTCGCAAGATCGATTGACTGTACAATAGGCATGAGAGATTCATGCTACATGTGATAACTGAAGGGCAGTTACCCAGTCGATGCAGATAATCAATAGATTGACTGAACAACAGGCAGTAGAGATTTATGCTTCATATGATGACTAAAGGTCAGTTGACTAGTCATAACAGTTAATCAACAACCTTTCAATGAAAATTCATGGTTGAAAAAGACCTACAAAAGCACCAACGCGGGATTTTGTCGAGACGTCTCGTGGCGTGTTTATTAGGGTTAAACGTAGATGGTTTGAATGTTGTTATAGGTAATTCATAGTCGTCACCAGCTCCACACAAATGGACACATGGTCTCACCCTAGGTTTTCTAAATTTTTGTTCAACATCTCCCAGTATCCCTCCAACGTCTTACACATTAGTTTTATACGCTGGACTATTACATTGTTTGTGATGATGCAATAAATTACTTGTCAATTTATCTTCATTCTACTTTATTTGTTTCCTGCAAATTTCTATTTCTCCACAATTTTTGAAAAAAAACGCCAAATCAAGCATTGCCTCATCCTTCCTCAGCAGTATCACAACGTCGATTATGTGCTTGCACATGTGTTTGTTAAAGCGTATGTATGTGTACATTAGTTAAAAAAATGCATAACAAAGTTTAACATTCAAAATTTCATTAAAATTTCAATATTTCGAGGGTTAACAGAGCCAAGTCGGTGATAAATTGGCTACTAAAGTAAGGTCCGGGCCTCGAAAATGTGAAACTTTATTGAAAATTTGAATGTTACATTTTCTTATATATTTTTTAACTCATGTACACATTCATACGCTTGAACATACACATGTTCAAACACATAGTCGACGTTGTGATACTGTTGTGGAAGGATGGGGTACAGCTTCATTTAGCGTAGTGAACACAAAATTTGCAGAAAACAAATAAAATTTAATAAAGATATATTGTCAAGGAATTTATGGCATCATCCCAAACAAAGTGAGAGTCCAGCTTATAAAACTAATGAAATTGAATATGATAATAATAGGTGTAAGACGTAAGAGGGTGCTGTGCCAGAAGATGTCGAAGACAACCTAGTGTGAAGCCATGTGTCTATTTGTGTGAAACTGGTAACGACTAGGAATAACTTATAACATTCAAACCTTCTACGTTTAAAATGGGCGATATTTGCTGAATGATGTTGGTAGAGAGTGATCATGCAAATGAAAATCTAGGTGTAAGTGACTTAAAGAGTCGGTTGGAGAGCTTCATATGTACAATGCAGTAAACAATAAATAAATAACAAAACATATGCATGAGTATTTTGAGAAAAAAAAAGTAATTCTTGGTTTAATTAGGTTAGGTTATGTTAGGCTGAGTACAAATAACATACAGCTGAAAGAGATATAGATTCATGCCAAAAATCAAAAATAATATGTGAACACCTATAACAATCAAACAAACGTCGTAATTTAAATATGAAAGGGATGAAATTTGCTGAATCAAAATTGTAGGAGTGAATTCAAACTGCAAATTTTTTCATCAAATGTGGCTGAGTGGAGAGGTTGGATAGAAATACATCACAAATCAATTAATAAATATCATGCGTAAGCAGATCATCTCGGACGATAACACATAATTCTTGGATAGGTTGACTAGTGGATGCTTCAACATGAGTATCATCTTTTATCACCACCGAGCCCCGACCAGAAAACTTGGAGTAACAGAGTCTACCTATGACAAATACCGAGTTAAAAAATCAATACATGGGAGGTATCGAACAACGCTCATACATATATCCCACGAAAAAAATAACAATAAGAAATGCCCAAACCATTCAAACAAATGATGCGATTTACATATTAAAATAGAGGAAATTTGCACAATCAAAATTGGAAGAGTTTATTTAAACTGATAATGATAGATCAAAATGTAGAGCCCAGTGGAGATATATGATATGAATAAAGCATAAATCACCGAAAGAAAAATATCTTGCATAAGCATGACAAGTTGATTATAAATACATATTTCTTGGTTAATATAGGTTAGGTTAGGTTGGTTGCGCCTAACAGATAGATATATACTCACACACATGAAAAAATGCAGACCTATAGCAAAATGTTATTCAAGATGATGTTGACGTGGGGCCTTTTACATCATAAATCTACAGCAAATTGTTACAGATGATAACTATTTTGTGCTGTGACGGGTGAAAAAAAAGAGCCCAGTATCCTATATCGGCATCAAGTAAAGCAGTAATTTTAAATCTTCTCTATTCTACCCTGGACTTCATTGAGATTATATATGTATGTACATCGTGTCGGCATCGACCCTGTACATGCATGCAAAAGTATATGTGTATACACGGTATGCGATATTCAAAATTGGTAAAATGTTGAGCCAAGTTGATTGATTTGATATGTATAACGCATAAATTAATGAATAAATACCATATATAGCCCTGAAAAAATTAGAAAGAATACATATTATTTTGTTGGGTTGGTTAGGTTAGATCGACTAGATCATTGAATCTAACATCACGTGAAACTGATCCACATTACATGTTGTGTAGCATAAGCAAGGAACTTAGTTCTAATGGAAATCGCAGATCAATGGTATAATGCTACGGATGTTTACCGAGCTTGTATATGCGTACAAATGTGTGTACATGCCTACATGGTGCCGGCACAAGTGTCGGCACAAGTGCCGGCACAGGTGCCGATTTCGAGCCTGTATATGCGTACAAATGTGTGTATATGCCTACATGGTGCCGGCACAGGTGCCCCCATCGACCCGGTTCATATTCATTTATCCAATTGTTGTTATTATCTATACCGCAACACTCAATATTTTATCAAGTGGCACCCGGCATTCATGACCATATGTTTGGTACGAAACAACAATTCTTGTACCTCCCTGTGCACGAACCACCTGGAAGCTATACAATTTGACTCATTAACGTTCCAAGCTGGTTGTTCATTGTAGGATGCGGTTGTGTTGCAGATTGCATGTGGTCGGCGGCTTTTTATAAACACCAGTCTTGAGAAAGATCTATTTCATTTTTAGTTCCGGACATCCACAGCGTCTCTCCTTTTCAGATGTATCGTTTGAAGAATTTACATGGTTCTGCTGAAATTTCGTACATGGCAGTTGATGTCCACTGAAATCCCCAAAAAATGTGTTTCGAAAAATTTGAATTATTTTTTTCACAAATTTGCTATCAATTCGTTCCAGGCCGTTGAAGCCAGGAACTAACTCAATTTGACGTATCTAATCAATTCCAGGCCTTCTGCAGAAATTACATTCATAAGAAGAACGAATGAATTCAGTGTTCGTTGCAAAAGACGGAAAATTCAAGGTAGATTGGTCAATTTTCACACGATAGCTTACTTACATATTGTCGAATTGACAGCAAACTTCTTACATGTTGCACACCTACTGAAATTCAGCTCGTGTTCATCCATTAGTATTTCATTTTCGAATTGTCTCGCGCGTAGGGATCCCATCGTCAGGACATGTCTAAAAACATATCGAGCTGTAGTAGAGCAAGTAACCTTGATTAATCCGATCCGAATATCCATGCCTTAAAAATCCCGTAAGATACATCATTCCAGAGGCTAAAAATAATATTTGAAGGAAAAAATTCATGAGGGGTTCATTTTTAGTTCATAGGAATTAGGCCGTTGTGGGTATTACTTGTATGCAGTTTGTGTTTATTGTTTCTTCATTCATACCGGCTGCTTTGAGGGTGGAATATCAATACCGTTACCATATTCCCAGGGCTGACCATATTGTCCTCAACGCTGTTCCAGAATTTGGTCGTGAATAAATATTTTTAGAGAACACGTTCATATATTTCATCATATTATTACACCCCAGTAGAAGTGGCTTTTAATTAAATAATCTAAGAATCTCTACAAGTATATCATGTTCCCAGTCCGATTCCTTTCCGGATGTGAAGGAAACAAATTGAATTCATGCACGAAAAGAGTTGATTTAAGCGCTAAGCGCACGATCAACTTCACGACCATCATCGTATTCGGAGCCAACTTTCATCAAGCTCAGCACCAGTCAATGTAAGGGGCTGCAAAGATGATAACTTTATAAACGCTGTATTAAATTACACCATGTGACATTTTATATTTTGAATTATTGAAATAGCTTGGAAAATATTTTTTTTTTTAGATTATTTATTGCATCAAATTACACAAATTAAATTTCAACTTCGAAATGAGCCATGAGTGTGGATTTAAACTCTTTGGATGTAGCTTTGCAACTGCATTTCGACTTTTTCTTGCTAAATTTTGACCCGACTTTGCTAAGCAGTTTTTTTCAAATATTCAATTGTTGTTAACTTTATTCTTAGACAATAGATTCCATCTCTCCTCAAAGCCAGTAGTCGAGCGAGCTGAGGTCAAGGCTAAGTCTGATTTTTCTGGACTGAGAAAAAACATTTTCACGACCAAATATAATAATAGTCCAATCCCGAATACGCCGGAAACGACACTGTTTCAAGATAAAAATGGAAACACTTGAGGAAAAATACAATTATTTCACTTTACTAACGGAACGTTGGTTCTTTGACACGTTATCATTACGCAGAGTGAAAGTGTCATGTGATACATACAATATTAGTGATTTTGACTTGTTCTTAACCACGTACATGTACATTTGTCATGATTTGTGGAAGTCAACCGGTTGAATCGATTCATATTGTCTTATCATCGATTTTCGTACTGTTTAATTCACATACACCCGATGAACTTAGCCGGTGTTTCACACCTGCTCTAACCCGGTTTGGTCACTATTACATGATATGTTATGACGTGTCCGTTTGAACGGATTCGCAAAGTGTCTAATCTCTTCAGAATTTACATTTAGCAAAAAATCACTCTCACGACGTTTTCTTTGCTGAAAATATAAACGTATAACTATTATAATGTGCTTTAGAACGAGCACTACTGCCTCTATTATTTGCTCTATAGGCCTCTGTGAGGCATTGTTGTATCCGGCTTCGACTCCATAGCTCAGTGAGTTACCCAAGTTGAAATCCCACTCGTGCTAAAATTTATTAACCTTATTCAAAGTCAATTTGAACTCGAGGCTTTGATTCACTCTTATGCCTTTAAATGTCTAGAGTTATTAGCTCATTTTGATATGTGAAAGTTCTTGTATAATTTTCAATTAAAAGAGCTAATTCGTGTCTGCAAAATGCAGGTAACAGTAAACTAAAAAAATTGAAATCATCAATACGGAAATTAGGATTTCAAAAAGAAAATATGACTTGGATATTTAAATGTGCCACTTCATGTTTGATACACTATATTCATGTAACTATTACAATAGATTTCAATTTTTTTGCGGGAGGTATGGGAGTGAGACGACAAGCAAGAGAGGGAGAATACGGCTGTACGGCGCAATACGGATGGCAAGCGGCTAATTGTAACTATTATTTGACGTTACCGAAGATTGGATTCTTTGCTCCCATTTTCCATGTCTGGTGGGCGGCAAAGATGTTCATCGTGGGTGGCGTACGGCTTCTCACAATAAATACTACGGGCGGTTGATCAACCAATAATTGCTAACTCTTACCGCAATGAAATGGCAAAGTTCCGGAAACGAACTTAATCACTCAATCTTGAATAGATTGCGGACAGATAACTGAGGTTCAAAAGCTATATATTTTAATGGTATTGCTTTGATTTCCCGCACACATCTTCATCTGTATTAGCACTTGCACAACTTCTGTCGGCTGCTTTGCTTAATGTGCAATTACTGCCGTTCAAAATTTCTAAGTTTGTACGTCAGTCGGGTCTTTTGCTGTTTGTGGATGATACAGTGTTGTTACTGACCAGGAGGATCAGTAATGTGGGTTGGTGGCACAGTTTGGTACGGTATGTAAAAGAAGAATCCACGATTCAGTGTAGAAAACGTATAGTAAAATGATGTTACAGAAGTAACTGTAATCTTGATATCAGTTTCTGCCTACATGGAGAGTTATTAAAGGAAGTAGAGTGCTCTAAGAATCTGTGATGACATAGAGAAAGAAATGAGTTGTGGATACGGTGGTGATATTTTAGGTGAAGGAAACGTGCCAGGTGTTGGGACTCTGATGGAATAAGATGCAGGCCCTTGGATTTGAAAGTTTGTGGGGGGAATTGTTCCAACAGAGACTAGTAAGCTGAGAAGAAGGTTGCATTTATATAAAAGAATATGTTCAAGTGGGATAGCCGCAGGGACGCTGATGGGTATGATCGGTAACGACGATCAGTGAATCAGAACGGAAATCGAAAAATACCTGAAAGCCCGTTAATTGACCCGTTTAGTGTCGTTCTGACACATGATGAGGATGGCATCTGGAAGAATGGTGATAAACGTATCAGAGCAAAGTTGAGAGGTCGTAGACATAAATAATGACCAAGGTATCGGATAATGGATGGCGTGGAGGGGCTGGTGAGCAGAGAAGTCGATGATGGGGAGAAGGGAAGCGTGCAGGAGATGTGCGAGAGTAGAGAATGATTGTGAAAGGGTGAGTCTGACGTAAACCTGAAGTGTCTTGATGCCTCTGGCTGTCCCATGACAAACGGGATTTCCCGTGTAAGAGGATTACCCGGTATCTATGATGCAGCAGGGATAATTCAGTGGGTAAAAAAAAGATAAACGAGAATCCGTGGCCCGGTAGCGGACGCTGATCACTGACCTCACTAGTGACCCGGACTGAGTGAAATGGTTCCATGACAGACCCTTTCGTGCTGAGGTACTAAGATTTTTATATTTTTTAGTGTGCGAATTAACGGAGGAGAGCATTTGGAGCCTCTTGTCGTCAGCCAACCACCCCTTTCTTGAAGAATTCGATCTTGGGTATATAT
>SDVV010040882.1:0-10494 GCA_016164225.1 Gammarus roeselii | reverse complement strand
CCAGCAGTGCCAGCAGTGCCAGCAGTGCCAGCAGTGCCAGCAGTGCCAGCAGTGCCAGCAGTGCCAGCAGTGCCAGCAGTGCCAGCAGTGCCAGCAGTGCCAGCAGTGCCAGCAGTGCCAGCAGTGCCAACAGTGCCAGCAGTGCCAGCAGTGCCAGCAGTGCCAGCAGTGCCAACAGTGCAAGTAGTATCAGCAATGCCAGCAGTGCCGACAGAGACAACAGTACAGCAGTGCAAGCAGTGCCAGCAATGCTAGCAGTACCAGCAGTGCCAATAGTGCCAGCAGTGCCAGTAATGTCAGCAGTGCCAGCAGTGCCGGCAGGGGCAGCAGTGCAGCAGTGTCAGCAGTGAAAGCAGTGTCCTTATGGTGAGCAGTGCCAGAAGTGCGAACACGGCAAGCAGTGCCAGCAGACCGAACAGTGCCAGCAGTGCCAGCAGCGACAGCATTAATGCCATCGTTGCCACTATCGATACCTTGTGACATAACCTGTTGCCACTACCCGCAGCTATTAGGTATAACACTGCATACGCATACTCTCGATTACTGTGTATAACCCCGTCACCATCATGTTCCTCGTCAGTAGCACCGCCACCACTGTTCGCTGCTTGCTGTTGTAGACCAATAACCAAGCCTCAGCTGTCCATCATTGACTGGTGCCTCAATGTAACGCTGCTTATTCGGCGGCCTGATCGCGCCAAGCGTTGTCCAGCAGCCCCTCCATTCAGGCGCGCTGCATTGCATGCTCTCAGACTTGGGGCCTAAACTTCGTGACGTCACACGACACGAGAAAATGTGGGAATTGTTTCTGTACAAAACACTGGGATACAGAACCATTTACAGGTTACTGAGGGCGCCCCACCAATTGGCAGCAGCTATCCAGATGCTTTCAGCGTATCATCGGTAACTACAAACGCCCCGTTGTCACAGCAGGCGCCATACTAGTCACTGCAGGCACTATCTAAGTCAATGCCGGCGCCATCCTAGTCACTGCCAGCGCCATACTAGTCACTGCAGGCGCCATACTAGTCAATACAGGCGCCATACTAGTCACTGCAGGCGCCATACTAGTCAATGCAGGCGCCATACTAGTCAATGCAGGCGCCATACTAGTCAATGTGGGTGCCATACTAGTCAATGCAGGCGCCATACTAGTCACTGCAGGCGCCAACCTAGTCACTGCAAACGCCCATACTAGTCATTGCAGGCGCCATACTAGGCACTGCAGGCGCCATACTAGTTACTGCAGGCGCCATACTTTTCACTACAGGCGCCATACTAGTCACTGTAGGCGCCATACTACTCTCTGCAGGAGTCCTACTAGTCACTACAGGTGCCATACTAGTTACTGCATGTGAATTGCCAGCCACAGCAGGAGCCTCACTATAGTCACTGCTATGATACAATCGGTTAATAGCAGAACATGCTAGCCAGTCTCTACCTGCACATGACCGTACGCCCCACGTGTCTTACCAATGATTAAAATTTACATTAAAGCGCCTCTGCTTAGTTAAGTAAACAATAAACCCGTTTATCTTGTGCCCCAGCTCATGCATAGGTGGTCTGAAGAACACACCCGTTTATCCTCCAGCCCAGCCCCTGCATTTGCGAAATACAGAATACATCCGTTCATATATGCCCTAGTCCCTGCACCTGCGAACTAAAGAATACAACCGCTTACCCAATACCACAAGCCCAGCCAGTACCAGTGAACTAAAGAATACACCCGTTTATCTTATGCCTCAGCCGTTCACATGCGAAAATAAGAATACATCCGTTTGGCCCATCCCACAGCCCCTGCATGTGCAACTGAAGAATACATCCGTTGACCCAATACTCCTGCCCTAGCAATTGCGAACTTAACAATCTACCCCTAGCCCCTGCACATGCACCGCCACCTTCAACATCCCTACAACGTCTCGTAATAAACGAAGCAACTCTCAATAAGGGAGCTCTGCGATTATCGTATCAGGAAGCGATCAAGCTCTCTTCAAACAACTTTAGGTAAAAACTATTAAAATGTGGAGGGTAATTACTAATCAATACCTTGGGGGTGGCAGAGGAAAAGTGTCAGCCAGCATCCTCTAATATACCAGGCGCTCTCTGAACACCAGCCTCATGAGTTGGGTCCACCCAGGAAAAGGCGTACGATGGGAGCAGGTTTGGGGTCAATGTGGACTTGTGTGCAATGCGGACGAAAGGACAGGTTTGGTCTCTATACGGACGCGATAGGCTTGGAGTCACTGTGTTTTTGAGGGCGGGTGTGGGTGTGGGTACAATATGAACTAATAGGGCATTTTCATGGTTACATGTGAACTTGCAGACATCTTTGAGCTCAATGATAACATGTGAGAAGGTCCGCTCCCTGTGCAGAGTACAGACCGTTATCGGGCGCGATGGGGACGTGAATAGAAATCTGGGCTCGATGAGGACTTGAGGCCAAGTTCATACTAAACGTCGATTTCAGTACAGGTTTGGTTGTGTTTATAAGTGTTTACAAGTGTAGGAAGACGACAACAGGCCTATTGGCCCAAACTAGGTTGCCTTTTGATAGCAAGATATCAAGTTCTGAAGTAGAACGTCTAAGAGAGCTTCATGTGCTATTTCTGTTATAACATCAAGAAAAGGAACGGCTTAGCTTTTTATCGGCGATTTATGTAGAAATTATTGAGCCGAGACTTAAACATTTCGGTTTTATTGCTGTTTACAACCTCCGCTGGAAGTTTGTTCCATTCTTCGACAACTCTATACGTGAAGAAATTGCGCGTGATGTCGAGTGAGAAACGTTTCCCAACGATTTTGAATCCATTGTTCCTAGTCACTCCGTTCTTATCTAGAGTGAAAAGGTTCGCTCGGTCGACGTTTTGCTTACCCTTCATAATCTTCAACACTACAATCATGTCGCCTCTGACTCTACGTTTCTCTAGCGAATAAAGATTGAGTTCACGTTGCCTGTGCTCAATGTGTACCGGACTTAATGGACATATTTGATATAAATATGGACGTAAGTGCAGGTGTCTCAATCTGACAAGAGGTCATGCCTGGGCCCAATGCGGGGAATAATTTAAAGCCAAATTTGCTCAATATACGAATTTACAGATTGGTAAAGAAATATCACAGTGCGAGTGAATATATTTTTCTTGCGACAATACGACTTTCGGATATGTATTGCCAATATAAGTGAAATAGAGGAAAATGCCTACCAATGAGAAGATACAATTTGTTTATATGTAAATGCACGAGAACTGTCAATATCAATGTTTACTAAATGTTCGTAAGGTCTACCACAGATATATCGATACAGACGGAGAATAGTAATATTGTTTGTCTCACATGAAAATATAAGAAATAAAAAAAATTAAAATCCATGAATTCCACCGAATCCTAATCCTCTCTATTCCTGCATTCTGGTACGGCCACCTGGTGTGTATTTCTATGCTAAATCTCTTCGTTGTTGCAAGAAGACAAAAAATAAACAATAACAATATCTTTAATCACCGACATCTAGAGGCAGTACTGGACGTCACTCTATTACTCTACTTCTATAAGCACCGACATCTAGAGGCAGTACTGGACGTCACTCTATTACTCTACTTCTATAAGCACCGACATCTAGAGGCAGTACTGGACGTCACTCTATTACTCTACTTCTATAAGCACCGACATCTAGAGGCAGTACTGGACGTCACTCTATTACTCTACTTCTATAAGCACCGACATCTAGAGGCAGTACTGTACTTCACTCTATTACTCTACTTCTATAATGTCACGTGATTTTCCGTCCTGTAAGAGTGTCGACGCTCAACGTTCCAGTCGATCATAAGATTGGGAACATTTACGATGATACATCAATGTAAAATGTACATTTACTAGCATCTTAGAGGTAGGGATTACCACATGAGGATGAGTTCTGACAACGGTGGCTCTTCATGTTGAATTAAGCCTATCAGTCCACACGGTTTCTTCAGCGTGGTTCCAGTATTCCGAGTTGTTTGTCCTGAACCACTTTCCCTTCTGTGGAGCCTGCATCTTGTGTCGAAGTTTACTTACTAGATGGCAGCAGCACCGCTTAGGCCGCACTCCAGCTGAACTCACAAGGCCCCACAATTCTGCTCAGAGATTCTCAACTGATTTAGTCTAAATTTTGAACAGATATTCATTCATGTGGTGCCGTTATGTCAATCCTTACATCCATTGAATTTGTGGATAGCTACGAACAAAGTAATGGAACCTAATTGCTGTGAATGGCAGGAGTTAGGCTCTACTGCCTCAGCGAGGTGAACAATAGGAGTGTTCAGCATTATTTCGTGACGGATACTAACCCTCGTTCCTTCTTCATTGATACGCAGCCTGATCCTCAGTCCTTATTATCATGAAAGTAGCAGGCCCGCGTGTTCACGATAAGTAATGACAATACATTGATTATTTTTATTCTAATCAAATACTAATCTCGTACAATGTTGATGTTGATGATGACGTAATCATTCAATTCAGGCGAAATGTTCTGCAAACTGCATCCAAAGACGCTACAGAACAGAGAGCTTCAATTGCTCCGCATGGGCCGTTTAGAGGGGTCCTCTGTACGGTTGTAAGACCTGATTGGAAAGTGTGTACCTCGAGAGCGACCTAAAGGGAGGGCAAGGGGTGCTGCCGTGGGGAGAGCATACAAGGGCCATTTGGGGATAATGGGAAATAGGGTGAAAGGGGGTGAGGCTAGGAGAACGCCGTGTTGAGTGTGGGCTGAGAGTGCTGCAGTGCCAGCCAGTGCCACTGAAAGGATCAGCGGAGACGGTAGGACCAGACCTTAACTCTGATTGTCATTTTGCATCAATAATCAGGAGGAGAATTGCTAGGGGTTCCGACACCGTACAACGGCCTGTTAATATGATTAATTTTGAAGATTGTTGGAATGCTGGTCTACATAGTGGCAGAATTCAAATAACTATGCTATACCACCCTAGAACGAAACATGACCATAAAAGGAGTGCCACGGATCCAGCCTCTAAACAACCATTGCATGCTACTCAAGAGGCGTGATGCAATTATCCTCTAAATAATAGCAGCTGTCAAAGTAAAATGAAGAAAAACAGGCTGAGGTTCCAGCACTTGCTCAACATCCCATTTTCATCCACTTGCCCTCATCCCCTATCTCTCTTGTACCCTACCGGCCTTGTTGACTCATTTTTGCACCTCTCAGCGGACGGCCAACAGAGGATGGCGAGCATGGACTCAGAGCAGCGGCCTAGGCCTCCCTGTCTCCTGATTTACTGCCTGTTCCCAATGGGAGGGGAGAAGCTGGGTGCGGGGGTCACCAGGCGAAGGGGCAGGCGTGATAGAACGGAATAAGACAGATTGTCTCCAGTCTGATAAGATTGCTCTGCCAGAGCCTTCAGTCTGGCTCCCAGGAAAACAGGTCTTGACGGGTTCTGCCAGCCTCCATTGGATGAATCCTAAATCAGACCCGCCTTCCCGAATGAACAACCCAGGATCAAGTTCCTGATGAGTCCTCCACAGTTCGTGCTCCTTGTATCCAGTGTTACTGACCAGTGATTCAATGCTGAAGCTCATTAAAACAGTGGTATTAGAATTTTGCTGCATCAAGAATAATTTAATAATGCCCGATTTTGAACTAACTTCGTTCATTAGCGATTCCGCAAGTTTTAGAATTGCACCGGAAGGAGATAATATTCTGTTTTAATCTTTGGCAGTCTCATAAATCGCAAAGATTGTCAGCCAAATGATTTAATTAAATCCTGGCAGACTCGCGTTTCTATCCATGCAGTGATGCAAACCTGCATGTTTTTGTAAGTGTTAGCGTTAAGCACACGTCGAACTTTCCCGAATCACATTTGAGTCATCGCTTGCACCAACCAGTTCCACTCAAAAAGTACATGGTTCAGGATTAGTGCTGCGTGGTTTAGTTATATTTTGTATCAGATTCAGTCGCCTCTGCGGCTGGAAAGAGAAACAAGTTTGCCGACAATTGATGCAAGACATTATCTTCTGCTAAAAGAGGGTATCCAAATGTCCTAAAACATACACACTTCGCCGTTTATCTAATGTTGTCGAATGTGCATTGAAGGTGTGCATTTTCTAGAGACGCTCTGAAAATAGATCAACCTTCAGGCCAGATTTACACCCAGTCGTTGCTCCTATGATACTGGGTGATGAGAGACACACAGGAGATTTCGCTATTATTGGGGCATTATCAATGGATATTTCTTTTAGTTCGACAAACATGATTCACTGCGCTGTTCATAGTTTGATGAGGTTCTTAAGTTGAGAATATTTATAAGAGCGATGACTCATGAGCTGCGTGTCTGATGACTTAGATTTAAATCGAACTGTTTTCACCACCTTTCCCATGATATCAGTTGTTAATCAATTTTGCTTGGCGTGTTGATTCAAGCATAATCACTGAGGATTGATTATGCCTAAGTTTAATGATTTATACCCGTTGCGGATTCAAACCGCAAAGTTCAAGGCAAACATTAAATCCGTCTCGCAGCACCGACATAGGGGAGCATTTCAATACTGCCTGAGGAATGCACACTTTGCGGTCAGCCAAGATACTTTTAGTCTGCAAACCGCTTGAATCTTAAGAGACTTTTCTGCGGGAATGCATTCTTTCTGAATGCACTCTTTATTTCCAGTAGCTTGAATGCACTTTTTATTCTTAGCAGCTTTCCACATTACCGAGCAAACGCCTGGAATGAACATTTCCAGCGACGGGCGCATAAATGAACATTTAGTGAGCAACCTTTACACATACTTTAAATTATGTATTTTTCACCTAGATCATAAATAAGTGTTCACCGGCCTTTATTGGACACGCTCAAATGTTGAAATTTTTCTCTGTGCGAAGATTGTTTTTTTGCGAATCAACTCGTCAATTTTTTCGCCCCTTCGGTTGTAAAATTAATTCACCATAATAAGCCCCTGCAGTGCACTGATGATGGAAAACATGTATCTTCATATCAACATTAACAGCTTACTCAGACAATGAGTTAGTAAGTGTTCATGTTTCTAAAACCTATTAAAAAAATTAGTGACATATCCCATAAATGTACAACCTGCATTTTTTCCTGCCGAAACAATGTAACATGACGTGCAGGACCGTCTCGCGTCAGAGCGATGATCTGACGCATTAAATTTTTCAAAATGTGATTCAACTCCGCTGTCCGTTTTTGTGGCTCGTCTTGTTCCCGACTCTTCCGACGTGTCTGTTTGTAAGGTATGGCTTCCTTTCATCAGAAAACACTGCTGGACCGGATTCTATTTTAGTTGCGAGAAGACGACTGCTAAGCATTATAATTTTTTCAAATTAGTGTTCCAGAAATGCTTTAAACAGAACGGCACTGTCTGGAAAATTTTGCGGGACCTCACGGAAATGACTTTCATGCGAATAAATATTATTTTTCCGGAAGTTAAGCTCAATACATTTTGGACAGCCTTTTGAATATTTACTAGAAAAGAAAACCCTTTCTTCGCCTGAATATCACTGTATAGAAAAATCCACCAGCTCTATTTTCCAAACGCTCTATCAGCTCTAACTTATGTAATAGCTGCAACATAAATTCCATTCTACGGCTTTTAGCAACTTAAGGGAATAGTAATAGAATATCAAAAGGGATTTCTGGAAAATCTGAGCGGTTGCCTGGAATACATTGTGAAGGCTTCATCACCGTTACTAGTTTAAGAAATGAATCTGGAATCTTAGAGGCTGAATTGAAATCATATACAAAATAACATCAACACGGGGAACTTGCATGCGACGTTTCCTTCCGGTTCCGCATCTGTTTTTGTCCACTCAGTTTCAACTGAAACTCTGATGAGGTCGATGCTGCTCACTCATTGCTTCTGTATTATTATCACAGTCATTTTCATGGATTTGTTACGAATAATAATATTGCTTGGAAAACAATGATATTTTCCCACGAAGAATCATTAACATGAATTTCCGACCTGCTACTCTTCTGAAACACATTTCAAAATCATTTTTCTAGCAAGAATATAATATATAAACAGTTTACAAAATCAATGGAATTCTTTAATACTAACCAATGTATACCGACACATTTCTATCTTCCCTTATTTTGGGTTATGTATATGGAGGACATACTTTTCAACCGTTCATATACTGCCATCACTAAAGGAACATTATCGCTGTATGACAATGAGTCAGTACGACCTAATTTTCTTGCCATGAGCAACCTTGAGATGTAACCCACTATACCGTTGAGAAGATCTCTATCACCAGAACTGATCAGCAACAAATTTGCATTCCAAGTCGAGTTCAGCTTAGCAAGCATCAACGGGTACTGCAACATTTCTTCCTCTCAATGGCCTCATCCCATTTGACTTATGAGAACTCTCGACTTCGATCGAAGAAGCAGGGAAGTTTAGACCTCCCTTCCCCGATAGGTCCCCAATAAGGCCTCATTCCTTATTTATCCATCAGGGGCCAGGGTAGGCGGCAAAATATTACTGACAGACTTCCTTACTGCTTCCTGCAAAGCTGGTCCGAGAGAGCCAGAGGCATGGGAGCAGATTTTACGTCACGCTGCTTTACGACAGCTCTGGAGTGTTTGGAGAGGAGGCTGGGTAGTTGTGAGAGAGAGTAGGCCTGGGGAGTAATTGAGAGAATGTAAGTGAGTAATGAACGTGAGTAGGCCTTCGGAGAGATTGGGAAACGGAAAGGAGATGGGGAGTAGAGAGAAGAAGCAGGCATGGGGATTAATTAGGAGAGGGTAGTTAATTATTTGGGAATGAGACGAGGTAGAGTAGTCGTGAGTGTAAATACGCCGTGATAGATAATAAGAAAACGGACAACGCAGGGAGTCATAGGAGGGAGTACGCCTGGGGAGTAATGGGAGAACGGGGCCGAGGCTGTTGGGAAAATGGCATGTAAGTTAGGGAAAGCGAAAAAAGCAGTGTAAATAAGGCAGTGCGTAGGACTCATCTAAGGAATTCAGAAACTCTCCACACGCATTATTAATAAGCGATCGAACACTTCAAAGCACCGCAATTTCTGTACATGCTTGTTTGTCCAACAATGAATCCTCTCTGCTTGGAAGGGTAGCCACGTGAAGCCACTTGAATTAATATAAGATGCACCCCATTAATACCTTTATGAGTCCGTAGGTTACAACGCCTTTGTAGCATTGGTAGTTTAGTTGTTTTGTAACTTTGATTGGGAGTTATTTTGCATTTCGAGTAGTTCCATAAAGTAAACACACCTGTTTAACATTGAAAATCCTTTTGGTTTTTCTCCCAATAAGACTTGCTGCTCTCGTTGAGGAAGCAAGCGCTGATGCTAGAGTAGATTTGAATTGTCACAAATGAAATCGAACACCATTATTGATTCGGAAATTCAACATGTTTATTTTACCATTTAGCAATTAACTTTCGATCTTTCACTTAAACAACAAATTTAAGGGTAGAACTAACCGAATCAGGACAAAATATGATGTGATCCCAAGCTCTGTTTTGCTTCAGTTGTTTATACGCTCGCCAGCATAAATTGGAGTTTCAGGGAAATTTTGTGGTCATAGCAACTTTTTTGAATTATATTGCCCCTGATTACTAACAATAAACTTAGAATCGAACCAAATACTGAAATATTTGTTCATCCACGATAAAACTGATTTTGGTATTCTTTGTACATAATGTTTTTTTTGTTCCTCAGATACATTGGCGGAAATTGTTTATGTTGATTGTAATTATCATCCGTTTAAATTGATTATCAAAATATCACAATCACCCTTTTTTGTGTATGTTGCCGATATCGTTATTCATCAAAATTAGGACCGGTGATTTTGACGGACATCCTTGCCTGGACATCCTGATGAGCAGATCACACACTAAATATCTTCATTCGCTACTCTATGGCTCTTAGACATCGTCACGTTCGTTACGACGTCATCGCCCAGCCGTTGAATGACTCAAAGAGGAAACTCTCTCGAATATGAAGTTTGTTCGAAGGTCACAAACATTGGTAATATACTGCAAACTGCCCATATATTTCCTTAATTCTTTGCAACGTGGTTTCATAATGCAAAACCCTATGCGTCCAGTTTTCGATAGAGAAAACGAAGCTATACAAATAATTAGTAACGCTATGTATCGATAATAACACGTCCTAAATATACTTATAAATGCTAGTCTCATTTGGAGTCGACATACCCCAGCCTTTCCAAGCCTAATATCAGTAAGTAAATGGTTTATTTCACTCAACGTTACATACTTTCATTATAGTTCATGGATGGCAACTGAACCCATGAAGACACAGACCGCTGCCCTCTTCCATGGATGGCAACTGAACCCACGAAGACACAGACCGCTGCTCTCTTCCATAGATGGCAACTGAACCCATGAAGACACAGACCGCTGCCCTCTTCCATGGATGACAACTGAACCCATGAAGACACAGACCGCTGCCCTCTTCCATAGATGGCAACTGAACCCATGAAGACACAGACCGCTGCCCTCTTCCAT
>SDVV010040881.1:0-10494 GCA_016164225.1 Gammarus roeselii | reverse complement strand
TAAATCCTAAATCAATTGTTTATAATATCCTATAACTCAAAGGTTAAGCGATGAAGTTGCATACATTGCGTTGGTCGAAGGAAACAATGAAATTGTTGAATACGGTAGGAGAATATATTTCAAGGGATGCAAAGCTACCCATAAACCTATCTCGGGGTAAATGCTGTATATGTGTGACAGAATGGTGAGATATAAATCAGAGTCCGATGAGACAATATTCAGTCAATGTTGGGATTCTGTTGTGGAAGGATGGGTTATAGCTTGAGTCCTCGATTGTTCGATAGAAATGGGGTGATGGGGGCTTGTAAGTTGCGCCAGAAAAAAAAATTGAATAAACATAAATCTACGAGTAACGTGTGGAGACATTTGAAGCGATGTCATCGTGAAGAGTTTGAAAAATTTATTAGAATGAAAAAAAAAACGGATCAACTGTGCAAGTCGTCAAAGGATGACGTGTCAGGAGATATTGAAGAAAAATGTGTTAGACCGAGTATGAAATGAAGAGGCCGATTGTACGATGGAAACATAAAAACCATCTAAGATTGAGAAAATCTTCCCTCTCAGCTAACTAATATGGGTCGAGAGTGACCACGGAGTAGAATGAATGAGGTGTCAAAACTGCAAAGAATGGATCAAATGTAGGGACAAGTGAAGAAATGTATTATGCATTGTATAAAAACAATGACTGAATACCGTACATTAGATAGGTTAGTTTAGGTTAGGTTGGGGAGAAATTAATGCATCCGGCAGTGTATGGTAACCCTTTTGCATAAAATGTATGAAAATATCTACCTGGTGTAAACATTGTGACGCAAACGACCCTGTATATACGCATTGTGTCGACACATGTGCCGACACAATGACGCTAACGACCCTGTATATATATGCATTGTGTCGACACAGTGACGCCAACGGGCCTGTATATATGCATGTAAACAAAGAATATATAAAAAAATGGTCTCATATCTGTAGTCATTCAGAAAGCGGTCCGCTTTCAGGGAAGAATGATGTCCCCACGTACGATATGGAAGTATTTCACCAAAAAGGAGAACACGGGGGTGTGTGTTATTTGCAGTGCAGAGCAGAGCCCACCATTCGGGCTTTGGCGTCACCTGAAAGGACACCATTATCTTGAATATGCTAATCTTAAAAATGAACATAATAATCCGTACTTGGGTTTCCAATCTAATGAGAAAGACAGTGCTCAAAATGGAGCAAACGTAAAAGAAAGTATGGTGCCACTAACACTCAAGCTAAGAATGTATGAAGATTGGGTGAAAAATGGTAAATCAATATGGTGGGAGGAAGACCCCAAGCCATAACCGAAATTGAAATAATGAAAATAAGGGGAATAATGTGGGATACTCTCAGTGGAACGGATATCAGTGACAGTGGTATGGAGGATATGTCATGTGGAGAAAAAACAACAAACGTTGAAGGAAACCGAAATATTAAATGGGGTAATGAAAGGGTGGCAAGTGTTGCATACACTTCTCCCAAAGGTCGACATCTATCTAAAATGTGTTCTAAGGGCGTTAATCTAGAACGCCAATAGATCAGAGAAAAAACCAAACCCAGATGATAAATCCTTCACCGATAAGACGAGTTGACATCTTCAGGTGAGGAATAAATATACGTCATTGATAAAGAAGCCACAGACTGTCACTGCTACCAAGGATCAAGATAACACAAGAGAGCGAGGTCGAAGTCATTATTTATGTTTCGTCGAAATGCTCACATTGAATATTGGTGTGAAAATGATATATTTTCGTAAAATGATAACACATGTATATTTATGTATATATATAAATGTGTCAAAATCTATTTTCAATAAAAATAATGTATATAATAAATCTTTGTTTGCAATATCCTAAATTCAACTCGATTGAACTAGCGTTGAAAATGCACTAAACGCCTCTTGCCCCACGTTGAAAATGTGATAGATATTAAGCTAATAGAAGTTGTACACAGCATTCTAAGCTATCGTAGGTAAATATAACTTCTTAGGTGAAGGGAAGCCAAATCATAAATGGTCTAGGAGCCCATCATTCAGTAAATCGGCTTCTAAATGATACAGTATACATTTGCAAGGATCAATACCGAAAAAAATCCATAGAGATGCATAATGGACTTGCACCTCTTTAACGTACATTCTTCCAAAATATCTGACATTTAACTCTGAGATCATGAGAATAACACTATTTGTTACTATGATACCATTCAAATCTATAACAAATTTCTGGACCTATTCCAGTCACGTATAATACTTCAGACATATCTTGCATCTGATTCACAAGCTAATGAGGTCACATGGGTACAGTATTGGGAAAAAATAAGAATAGGTATAGTCAGAAATAGGACATTTTCGTATAAAATGATGAAAGCACGTCAACATGAACATGTTAGAACCTGTAAATGATCATAGCCTATATTCAACGTCAAGCATCTCACCGCTAAAAACTCCATCAAACATCCTCTGAAAATGAGTCAAATAAAGCACAACTAACAAATCTCTACTAATAAAAACCCCTATTTCTTGCATAACTACATCGAGTATCCTATTAAATTAGGTTTGAGCAGTGAAAACTTCTATTCAAATGAGACATTCAATAACAAACATAGTAATATATACACCTACCGTGCGAAATATTCCAACCGTATACAGAATCGAGAAGACCTAATAACATTCATCTCTATAATCCGTACGTAAGCAATCGTAAATACAAGTAAAAAGATACCGAAAGGCAACTGAATTCCCCAAGATGTTCTTATCTCGAGATAAGATCATTGTGTGACCGCACATTAAGAGATAAAATCGCTCATTTGCATTTGCGATTTGGACACCGCCTGAGTCCGGTCGATCCCTCCCCTCTTCCCCACCCGTCACGGCCACTCTCTATGTATCGTAATCAAGTCACTTGACCAGAATAGAAGAAAATAAACATATAACTACAATGTCCGAGAAATACAGGGAGTAAGTCAGACATACTAAAAAATAATATACATCCTAACAAATACATCGGCCGACTCATAAAGAACATGCGTTCCTGGTATCTCTACGTATCATCAGTAACTAACTTGATCAATTTATCTTAAAATAAAACTACAATGTCCGAGAAATACAGCGAGTAAGTCACTAACAAACAACAAACATCCTAACCAATACATTCGATAAAAGGTTCAAAGATCTAGTCATCCTATATCTAATTTCCTTCACAAATCATACATAGAGTCACTAATTATCGCCAAATCTAATTCCTTCACAAAATCATACATCCTAATTATCACCAATCTATTTCCTTCACTAAAAGCATATATGGAGCCCCTATCTCCAGGAGTGTTTTCATGTAGGCTCCCTATCTCACGCACCTGACTCCCCTCTTCCCACCCCGTCACACTCTATGAACCAACAACACCTCCGTGATCCAAATAGAACAGAGCACTCGAGATGCGATCTAACAAGTGTAGTAGCCGAGTCACAAAAAACCTCCGTTAATGGTATCTCTACGTAACATCAGAAACTAACTTGATCAATTTGTCTTAACATATAACTACAATGTCCGAGAAATACAGCGACTGAGTCACTAACAAATAGCATACTTCATAACCAATACATTCGATAAAAGGTTCAAAGATCTCCTCGTCCTACATCTAATTCCCTCACTAAAAGCATACATTCACTAATTATAGCCAAAATCTAATTCCTTCACAAAATCATACATCCTAATTATCACCAATCTAATTCCTTCACTAAAAGCATACATCCTAAATCCTTCACTAAAAGCATACATCCTAAATCGATCACAAATAACATGGATAGAGTCACCTATTTTCCATTGCCGTTTTAGGTGTCCGTATCGATTGCCGTTTTCGCACACCTTTTCGATTGCCGTTTTAGGTATCCGTTTCGATTGCCGTTTTAGGTGTCCGTTTCGATTGCCGTTTTCGCACACCTTTTCGATTGCCGTTTTAGGTGCTATATACACTACTCGCGTCACTGTTCGAATAAAAGCGCGTCACTCATGAAATAATAGCGTGTCACTGTTGGAAAAGAGCGCGTCGCTGTTGGAATAAGAGCGTGTCACTGTTGGAATATGAGCGCCTCACTGTTGGAATAATAGCGCGTCGCTGTTGGAATAGGAGCATGTCAATGGGGGAATAAAAGAGCGTCACTGTTGGAAAAGAGCGCGTCACTGTTGGAATAAGAGCGCGTCACTGTTGGAATAAGAGCATGACAATGTGGGAATGAGAGCGTGCCACTGTTGGAATAAGAGCACGTCACTGCAGGAATATGAGTGCGTCACTGTTGGAATAAGAGCGTGTCACTGTTGGAATATGAGCGTGTCACTGTCTTAATATGAGCACGTCACTGTTGGAATAAGAGCGCGTCACTGATGGAATAAGGGCTTGTCACTGTTGGAATAAGAGCGCGTCACTGTTGGAATAATAGCGCGTCGCTGTTGGAATAAGAGCATGCCAACGGGGGAATACGAGTGCGTCACTGTTGGAATAAGAGAACGTCACTATTGGAATATGAGCGTGTCACTGTTGGAATAAGAGCGCATCACTGTTGGAATAAGAGCGCGTAACTGTTGGAATATGAGCATGTCAATATGGGAATAAGAGCGTATCACTGTTGGAATAAGAGAGCGTCACTTTTGGAATATGAGTGCGTCACTCATGGAATAGGAGCACGTCACTGTTGGAATAAGAGCGAGTCACTGTTGGAATAAGAGCGAGTCACAGTTGGAATAAGAGCGCGTCACTGTTAGAATAAGAGCTTGTCACTGTTGGAATGAGAGCGTAACAATGTGGGAATGAGAGCGTGCCACTGTTGGAATAAGAGCGCGTCACTGTTGGAATATGAGTGCGTCACTGTTGGAATAAGAGCGTGTCACGATTGGAATAGGAGCGTGTCACTGTCTGAATATGAGCACGTCACTGTTGGAATGAGAGCATGTCAATGTGGGAATAAGAGCGTGTCACTGTTGCAATGAGAGCGTGTCACTGTTGGAATAAGAGTGGGACTGTTGAAATAAGAGCGCGTCACTGATGGAATAAGGGCTTGTCACTGTTAGAATAACAGCGCGTCACTGTTGGAATAAGAGCGTGTCACTGTTGAAATAAGAGCGCGTCACTGTTGGAATAATAGCGCGTCGCTGTTTGGATAAGAGCATGTCAATGGGGGAATAAGAGCGTGCCCCTTTTGGAATACGAGCGCGTTACTGATGGAATAAGAGTGCGTCACTGATGTAATAAGAGCGCGTCACTGTTGGAATAAGAGCTTGTCACTGTTGAAATAAGAGCGTGTCACTGATGGAACAAGAGTTCGTCACTCTTGATATAAAAGCGCGTCACTGTTGGAATAAAAGCGCGTCACTCTTGGAATAATAGCGTGTCACTGTTGGAAAAGAGTTCGTCACTGTATGAATAAGAGCGCGTCACTGTTGGAATAATAGCGCGTCACTGTTGGAATAAGAGCATGTCAAAGGGGGGATAAGAGAGCGTCACTGTTGGAATAAGAGCGCGTCACTGTTGGAATGAAAGCTCGTCACTCATGAAATAATAGCGTGTCACTGTTGGAAAAGAGCGCGTCGCTGTTGGAATAAGAGCGTGTCACTGTTGGAAAAGGGCGTGTCACTGTTGGAATAAGAGCACGTCACTGTTGGAATAAAAGCGCGTCACTCTTGGAATAATAGCGTGTCACTGTTGGGAAAGAGCGCGTCACTGTTGGAATAAGAGCTTGTCACAGTTGAAATAAGAGCGTGTCACTGTTGGAATAAGATTTCGTCACTGTAGGAATAAGAGCGCGTCACTGTATGAATAAGAGCGCATCACTGTTGGAAGAAGAGCTTGTCACTCCTGGAATAAGAGCGCGTCACTGTAGGAATAAAAGCGCGTCACTCTTGGAATAATAGCGTGTCACTTTTGGAAAAGAGTTCGTCACTGTAGGAATAAGAGTGCGTCACTGTTGGAATAATAGCGCGTCACTGTTGGAATAAAAGCATGTCAATGGGGGAATAAGAGAGCGTCACTGTTGGAATAAGAGCGCGTCACTGTTGGAATAAGAGCGAGTCACTGTTGGAATAAGAGCGCGTCACTGTTGAAATAAAAGTGCGTCACTCATGAAATAATAGCGTGTCACTGTTGGAAAAGAGCGCGTCGCTGTTGGAATAAGAGCGTGTCACTGTTGGAATAAGAGCGCGTCACTGTTGGAATAAGAGCATGTCAATGGGGGAATAAGAGAGCGTCACTGTTGGAAAAGAGCGCGTCACTGTTGGAATAAGAGCGTGTTACTGTTGGAATATGAGTGCGTCACTGTTGGAATAAGAGCGTGTCACGGTTGGAAAATGAGCGTGTCACTGTTTGAATATGAGCACGTCACTGTTGGAATAAGAGCATATCAATGTGGGAATAAGAGCGTGTCACTGTTGCAATAAGAACGTGTCACTGATGGAATAAGAGTGTGACTGTTGAAATAAGAGCGCGTCACTGATGGAATAAGGGCTTGTCACTGTTGGAATAACAGCGCGTCACTGTTGGAATAAGAGCGTGTCACTGTTGGAATAAGAGCGCGTCACTGTTGGAATAATAGCGCGTCACTGTTGGAATAAGAGCATGCTAATGGGGGAATACGTGTGCGTCATTGTTAGAATAAGAGAGCGTCACTATTGGAATATGAGCGTGTCACTGTTGGAATAAGAGCGCGTCACTGTTGGAATAAGAGCGCGTCACTGTTGGAATAAGAGCATGTCAATGTGGGAATAAGAGCGTATCACTGTTGAAATAAGAGCGCGTCACTCTTTGAATAAGAGTGCGTCACTGTTGGAATGG
Organism: Gammarus roeselii; assembly: GCA_016164225.1. Taxonomy (NCBI): domain Eukaryota; kingdom Metazoa; phylum Arthropoda; class Malacostraca; order Amphipoda; family Gammaridae; genus Gammarus; species Gammarus roeselii. The sequence continues at coordinate 3,660 of SDVV010040881.1, read as the reverse complement.
GAGCACGTCACTGTTGGAATAAGAGCGAGTCACTCGGAATAAGAGCGAATCACTGTTGGAATAAGAGCGCGTCACTGTTAGAATAAGAGCGTATCACTGTTGGAATTATAGCGTGTCACTGCTGGAATGAGAGCGTGTCACTGATGGAATGAGAGCGTGTCACTGTTGGGATAAGAAAGTGTCACTGTTGAAATATGAGAGAGTCACTGTTGGAATGAGCGTGTCACTGTTGGTATATGAGCGCGTCACTGTTGAAATAAGGAAGTGTCACTGTTGGAATGAGAGCGTGTCACTGTTGGAATAAGAGCGTGTCACTGATGGAATAAGAGCGCGTCACTGTTGAAATAAGAGCGCGTCACTGTTGGGATAAGAGCGTGTCACCGTTGGAATGAAAGCGTGTAACTGTTGAAATAAGAGCGTGTCCATGTTGGAATAGGAGCGCGTCACTGTAGGAATAAAAGCGCGTCAATGTTGGAATAAGGGCATGTCAATGTGGGAATAAGAGCGCGTCACTGTTGGAGCAGGAGTATGTCAATTCGGGAAAAAAAGCCTGCCACTGTCGGAATATGAGCGCGTCACTGATGGAATATGAGTGCGTCCCTGTTGGAATAAGAGTGCGTCACTGTTGGAATAAGAGCGTGTCATTGTTTGAATAAAAGCGTGTCACTGTGGGAATACGAGCGCGTCACTGTTGGAATACGAGCGTGTCACTGTTGAAAAATGAGCGTGTCTCTGTTGGAACATGAGCGCGTCACTGTTGGAATAAGGGTGCGTCACTGTTGGAATATGAGCGCGTCACTGTTGGAATAGGAGCGTGTCATTGTTAGAATAAAAGCGCGTCCCTGTTGGAATAAGAGCATGTCAATAGGGGAATAAGAGAGCGCCACTGTTGGAATAAGAGCGCGTCACTGTTTGAATAAGAGCATGTCAACGTGGGAATAAGAGCGTGCCTCTTTTGGAATACGAGCGCGTTAATGTTGGAATAAGAGTGCGTCACTGGTGTAATAAGAGCGCGTCACAGTTGGAATAAGAGCTTGTCACTGTTCAAATAAGAGCGTGTCACTGTTGGAATAAGAGTTCGTCACTGTAGGAATATGAGCGCGTCACTGTTGGAATAAGAGCATGTCACTGTTGGAATAATAGCGCGTCACTGTTGGAATAAGAGCATGTCAATGGGGAATGAAAGAGCGTCACTGTTGGAATAAGAGCTTGTATCTGTTGAAATAAGAGCGTGTCACTGTTGTAATAAGAGTTCGTCACTGTAGGAATATGAGCGCGTCACTGTTGGAATAAGAGCGCGTCACTGTTGGAATAATAGCGCGTCACTGTTGGAATAAGAGCATGTCAATGGGGGAATAAAAGAGCGTCACTGTTGGAATAAGAGCGCGTCACTGTTGGAATAAGAGCGTGTCACTGTTGGAATAAGAGCGCGTCACTGTTGGAATAAAAACGCGTCACTCATGAAATAATAGCGTGTCACTGTTCGAAAAGAGCGCGTCGCTGATTGAATAAGAGCGTGTCACTGTTGGAATAAGAGCGTGTCTCTGTTGGAATAAGAGCGCGTCACTGTTGGAATAAAAGCGCGTCACTCTTAGAATAATAGCGTGTCACTGTTGGAAAAGAGCGTGTCACTGTTGGAATAAGAGCTTGTCACAGTTGAAATAAGAGCGTGTCACTGTTGGAATAAGAGTTCGTCACTGTAGGAAAAAGAGCGCGTCACTGTAGGAATAAGAGTGCATCACTGTTGGAATATGAACGTGTCACTGTTGGAATATGTGGCGTCACTGTTGAATTAAGAGAGTGTCACTGTTGGAATGAGAGCGTGTCACTGTTGGAATAAGAGCGTGTCACTGTTGGAAAAGAGCGCGTCACTGTTTGAATAAGAGCTTGTCACCGTTGAAATAAGAGCGTGTCACTGTTGGAATAAGAGTTCGTCACTGTAGGAATATGAGCGCGTCACTGTAGCAATAAGAGCGTAGCACTGTTAGAATAAAAGCTTGTCACTGTTGGAATAAGAGCGCGTCACTGTTGGAATAAGAGCGCATCACTGTTGGAATGAAAGCGCGTCACTCATGAAATAATAGCGTGTCACTGTTGGAAAAAGAGCGTGTCACTGTTGGAATATGAGCGCGTCACTGTTGGAATAATAGCGCGTCACTGTTGGAATAAGAGCATGTCAATGGGGAAATAAGAGAGCGTCACTGTTGGAAAAGAGCGCGTCACTGTTGGAATAAGAGCGTGTTACTGTTGGAATATGAGTGCGTCACTGTTGGATTAAGAGCGTGTCACGGTTGGAAAATGAGCGTGTGACTGTTTGAATATGAGCACGTCACTGTTGGAATAAGAGCATGTCAATGTGGGAATAAGAGCGTGTCACTGTTGCAATAAGAACGAGTCACTGATGGAATAAGAGTGTGACTGTTGAAATAAGAGCGCGTCACTGATGGAATTAGGGCTTGTCACTGTTGGAATAACAGCGCGTCACTGTTGGAATATGAGCGTGTCACTGTTGGAATAAGAGCGCGTCACTGTTGGAATAATAGCGCGTCACTGTTGGAATAAGAGCATGTCAATGGGGGAATACGAGTGCGTCACTGTTAGAATAAGAGAGCGTCACTATTGGAATATGAGCGTGTCACTGTTGGAATAAGAGCGCGTCACTGTTGGAATAAGAGCGCGTCACTGTTGGAATAAGAGTATGTCAATAGGGGAATAAGAGATTGCCACCAGTGGAATAAAAGCGCGTCACTGTTTGAATAAGAGCATGTCAACGTGGGAATAAGAGCGAGCCTCTTTTGGAATAGGAGCGCGTTAATGTTGGAATAAGAGTGCGTCACTGATGTAATAAGAGCGCGTCACAGTTGGAATAAGAGCTTGTCACTGTTCAAATAGGAGCGTGTCACTGTTGGAATAAGAGTTCGTCACTGTAGGAATATGAGCGCGTCACTGTTGGAATAAGAGCGTGTCACTGTTGGAATAATAGCGCGTCACTGTTGGAATAAGAGCATGTCAATGGGGGAATAAGGGAGCGTCACTGTTGGAATAAGAGCTTGTCACTGTTGAAATAAGAGCGTGTCACTGTTGTAATAAGAGTTCGTCTTTGTAGGAATATGAGCGCGTCACTGTTGGAATAAGAGCGCGTCACTGTTGGATTAATAGCGCGTCACTGTTGGAATAAGAGCATGTCAATGGGGGAATTGAAGAGCGTCACTGTTGGAATAAGAGCGCGTCACTGTTGGAATAAGAGCGTGTCACTGTTGGAATAAGAGCGCGTCACTGTTGGAATAAAAGCGCGTCACTCATGAAATAATAGCGTGTCACTGTTCGAAAAGAGCGCGTCGCTGTTTGAATAAGAGCGTGTCCCTGTTGGAATAAGAGCGTGTCTCTGTTGGAATAAGAGCGCGTCACTGTTGGAATAAAAGCGCGTCACTCTTAGAATAATAGCGTGTCACTGTTGGAAAAGAGCGTGTCACTGTTGGAATAAGAGCTTGTCACAGATGAAATAAGAGCGTGTCACTGTTGGAATAAGAGTTCGTCACTGTAGGAATAAGAGCGCGTCACTGTAGGAATAAGAGTGCATCACTGTTGGAATATGAGCGTGTCACTGTTGGAATATGTGAGCGTCACTGTTGAAATAAGAGAGTGTCACTGTTGGAATGA
>SDVV010040880.1:0-10494 GCA_016164225.1 Gammarus roeselii | reverse complement strand
ATAAATATATATATATGAGCAGAGGCCACATTGTGGGACAATTGCACCTCATTCTGTGTCTTTTACAGACATATCGAGGTTTAGAGACCCCTAGCAATGAATGTTTCTGTATCGAGGCTTAGAGGCATGTAGCAATGAATGCTTCAGTATCGAGGCTTAGAGACCCGTAGCAATGAATGCTTCAGTATTGAGGTTAAGAGCCCTGTAGCAATGAATGCTTCAGTATCGAGGTTAAGAGCCTCGTAGCAATGAATGCTTCAGCATTGAGGTTAAGAGCCCCGTAGCAATGAATGCTTCAGTATCGAGGTTAAGAGCCCCGTAGCAATGAATGCTTCAGTATCGAGGTTAAGACCCCCGTAGCAATGAATGCTTCGGTATCGAGGTTAAGAGCCCCGTAGCAATGAATGCTTCAGTATCGAGGTTAAGAGCCCCGTAGCAATGAATGCTTCAGTATCGAGGTTAAGACCCCCGTAACAATGAATGCTTCAGTATCGAGGCTTAAAGCTCATGCATGTTTTTGTACCGACGTTTAGAGCCTCATTACAATAAATGCTTCACCATCGAGGCTTAGAGCCCTGCATGTTTTTGTATCGACGTTTAGAGTCCCATAACAATAAATGCTTCACGATCGAGGTTTAGAGCCCATGCATGTTTTTGTACCGACGTTTAGAGCCCCATTACAATAAAGGCTTCACGATTGAGGTTTAGAGCCCATGCATGGTTTTGTCCCGAAGTTTAGATCCCCATAACAATAAATGCTTCACGATCGAGGTTTAGAGCCCATGCATGTTTTTGTACCAACGTTTAGAACCCCATAACAATAAATGCTCACGATCGAGGTTTAGAGCCCATGCATGGTTTTGTCCCGAAGTTTAGATCCCCATAACAATAAAAGCTTCACAATCGAGGTTTAGAGCCCATGTATGTTTTTGTACCAACGTTTAGAACCCCATAACAATAAATGCTTCACGATCGAGGTTTAGAGCCCATGCATGTTTTTGTACCGACGTTTAGAGCCCCATAACAATGAATGCTTCACGATCGAGGTTTAGAGACCATGCATGTTTTTGTACCGATGTTTAGAGCCCCATAACAATAAATGCTTCACGATCGAGGTTTAGAGCCCATGCATGTTTTTGTACCGACGTTTAGAGCTCCATAACAATAAATACTTCACGATCGAGGTTTAGAGACCATGCATGTTTTTGTACCGACGTTTAGAGCCCCATAACAATAAATACCTCAATATATCTAATACCATTTCGCTCTCCTTCTTTATAAATCTTGGATCATAGAATTGAGTGATAAGGTGGGATTCCTGGATCATTGTTGTGACTGTGATCAGGTGGGATTCTTAGATAATTGTATCAACAGGGACCAGGGGGGACTCTTGGACCATTGTATTGAGTAATCAGGTGGGATCTCAATGCGATTTACTGTTGGTTTCATACTGTTAAAAATGAAAATGAACATAACGGACAAAAAACGTCATGGAGAAACTTTATAGGGACGATATTACCTCTTCTGTAGCCCTTCTTGTTGAATGGAGACCTAAATTAGTAGATGGTATCAAGAATACTATACTCAGTAAACGGGACACAAATTCAACGTGATGAGAGAGGACCTCTACAAGTGGACCAAGGTTATGTCTTAGGGGATGGATGACGGTCTTTACGGGTGGAAAGAAGTACAGCCTCAGGTAATGAAACAGGTGGGTCACAGCAATTGGCAACGAGAGAGGGCCTTTAAAGGTGGATGGAAGTACAGCCTTAGGTAATTACAAAGACTCTTTCAATGTATGCGAAGATAAACTACGGTGATGGAAGAGGAGCTTTAAAGGCGAGCGGAGGTGCAGCCATGGAGGATGAGGTACGAACTTTGAAGGTGAGCGTAGGTGCAGCTTTGTAGGATGAGGTACGAACTTTGAAGGTGAGCGTATGTGCAGCTTTGTAGGATGAGGTACGAACTTTGAAGGTGAGCGTATGTGCAGCTTTGTAGGATGAGGTACGAACTTTGAAGGTGAGCGTAGGTGCAGCCATGGAGGATGAGGTACGAACTTTGAAGGTGAGCGTAGGTGCAGCTTTGTAGGATGAGGTACGAACTTTGAAGGTGAGCGGACTGCGATCCAACAGAAATTGTTCGAATGGCCCGATAAATTGTTCGAATGGCCCGAGAAATTATTCGAATGACCCGAGAAATTGTTCGAACGGCCCGAGAAATCGTTTGAATGGCCAAGAATGCACATACCTGAAGAGTTGGCTAAGCCAATTCGCTCATATGAGAAATTACTCAACCTTTCACTGCCATGGATGAGAACAAGATATCACAGGTTAGATAGCGCATACACTAAGTAATTCGATTACCATTAAGATGTACTTTCCTAATGGTCAATTTCTGTGGAACGGAAGATTCCCATTTCTTTCGTTGCCACGTATTGACAATTATTGGAAAATAGCAAGTTGTTAAAGCAGTGGCAGCATCTGACGTTTCTGAATGCGATCGACTCCGTCCAAAAGCAACCAGTGCTTCGAACGCCCTGCGTTCGATTGGCCTGGACTCAGAGACGTTAACAAATACCAAAAAGGATTTCGAGTTACGAAGTGATCAAAGCTCTGATTTGAATAAAAATATATGGAATATCAATGCTCCAGTTGAAACTTTCTAGATACCACAATTTTGTTGCAGACGTTCCTCAGTGACCCACGAAGCCCAGCGCGTACTCGCGGTAAGACGATTCACACCGCAATCAAACTGTTGTCAGATGAAGGATTCGCACAGAATTGCAATCGTACGTCAAAATCCTTTACATAAGCTAACAAGCGTCATATTTATCGTTTGCCAAAGTATGATAAAAAAGAAAAGCGAAAACTTACCATGAAACAAAAACCTAAGAATTACAACTGTTGGAGGCCGTGGCAGATCTCCTTCAAGTTATACTTTCAACAATACAGCTAAGACATAATGTCAAATCAAACGGCCGCTCTCCGAACGCCCAATATTCTTTGGCTGCATGGATGTCTATTTCCAAACTTTTCTCATTTTCTTTGGACTGAAAAATCCGCCAACTTCAAGTCGATATTCTGACATTTACTCAATCACGCCAACATCTTCACTCACTCAACCAACTCGGATCAAACTCTTCACCCACAATACTAGTCCTTCCCCACACCCGTTCCCCCACACCTCTCCCGCACCGTCCTGTTTCAGCCATCAGAGCAAGAAGCCTCCTCACCTCCGCTCTAGGGTCCTAACACCCCCTCTTTTCAAGGCCGAGTCGGCCACCGCCCCGCAGAATATTCATGAGAGTTGCAGAGTCTCCCCCTTTGTCATCTCAGGCCCCCAGAGGGGCTGTGTACGCCAAACCGGCATGGGATGGGAGAAGCAAAGTATTTGAAATTATTCCAATTGGTACAAATACAATTATAGAAATGAGCGCTTACATTACTTACATGAGGTAGTATGAGGTAATATGTATGAGGTAATATGTAATAGGTAAAATGAGATAGTATGAGGTAATATGTATGAGGAAATATGTAATAGGTATTATGAGATAATATGAGGTAATATAAGTAGTAGGTATAGGTGCAAGAACGGCATTCTAGAGTCATTTTGGTGGGCGGGGTAGGGCGCGATGCATGCAACCTTGACTCAACCGGTCCGTACGGGGGTAAGCGCAGAAACGGGGTGGGCGGGAGTGGAGGTTACCGGAACTGGTTTGGTGCCCGAGTCACCTAACGGGTTATATATTTACATAAGGTTATTAGCATTTCAATGCTTGTGGGAATATTGCAACTTCGTTGCTTTCATAATGCACGTTCACTGCTGTGTCCTTTAAATGTTTTTTAGGGGATATTGACAAACATACATTTATAGGATTTTTTATTGATAATAATTTATATGTATTATTTTATTTTAAGAAGCCTCACTTTCCGGACACCTTCATGATGAATTTTCAACCTCGATATCCTTTTCTACGTTGCTCGCTGCTGTTCAATTTTTACATGTGGCATAGAATCAATTAGTTTATTGTTATTTTTTATCCGATTGTTTTGATCAGTACCCTGCGTTAAGCTTTACTTACTTCTACAGTATCTCCTCCATTCGTTTTTTCTATGCTGTGAGATATCCGATGATAGAAAATATATACAATATTTACAGGATGACTGAATCATTCCTAGAGAAGAATCACTTATGAGTATAATTGACTCAATCGATGTTTGATTGGTGGGTTCGTAGCGGTGGGGGCTTGGGATTTTTTTGTATGTTGTGTTCCTTTATCACTATATATTCTTTTGTAGGATTAGTGTGGTAGGTATGTCTTATAACTCAATTTTGCAGCCTTAGTGTGCGAACGGTCCTGTTTGTACCAGCCTGAAGGTAGGATTGCAGGAAAGATTCTGTGTTTCCCATCTATTTATTTCAAATGTATATATTATATATAGGAATAGTATGGATTATTAGTATGATTATTGGCGATTTTAGGTATGTATTGTGGGATGATGCAGCACCTACGGTCGAGAATCTATCTACCCCATATTGCATTACCCAGTTTTGAAACATTGATATATCAGTGTTCCATTGACGCGTTTTTCCAATAGCGAAAATACCTGAACGATATGGATTTACCCAAGTTAAAATATTATGTTATGTATACTTAGTAATGATCGATTGATTTATGTTGAATTTGCGCAGTTTTTGGAATTTCGATCAGTTAACTCCTACAGTTTTAGGCATTTTAGTGTATTTTAGGCTTGAAGCATCTATGTAGCAAGCTATTTCAGGCATAATTGCTAGGTTGTTGCATCACTGTGGTTGTTTTATATGCATATATGACACATCTGTAACGATTAAACCGTGATTACTTTAGTTAAAGAGATGTTAATTCATCCCTGTTATGGACTGATGTTGAGGCTAATTTCATTAGATTTTGTATGTACTATGCCGTATTTACTGTAGGTTTCAATTACGTCGCCTGCACGTCTTGGTATCTTATTCACTTTTCTTATTTATTTGGTTACATGCTTGTTCATTCTCATTCATCACGTTTAATGCATGTTTTGGGTATGGTAGAGAATTAATCTTCTTGCTTTGTTTTATCTCGTGAGATTCAGTATAGGTTTTTCAGTTTTGTAGGTTCTCTGCTGAATCTCCATCTCCAATGCAATTTGTTGGTTATTTATACAATATCAGAATATATTACAATTGTGTCTACATTATAGAACATTAACATTAATTTAGGTACATTTTGTTCACTTATCTTCTTTCATCCTGATACAATATTTGACGTGGTTATTATAGATATAGAACAGGCGATTTGTTACAAATTTGGTCTTACTGTTAGGGTATTGTATATTTATTGTACGACCATTCTTCAATATTTAGGAGGAGTTAGACTGTCCCCTAGGCAGAAGCTCATTCTGTTTATGCTTGGTTGTGTAAATGGACCGATGTATTAGGATGGATACCATAATGTAGTACAATTTTTATATGAATTATAGCAGAGTAGAGAACCTTATTTAGCTATTTTTATATATGTTCCAGAAGTTATGTTTTTTTCCCACGAGAATCATAGGAATGTATGTTTAAGAGGTGTAAGTCCGTACTGCATCTTTGTGGAATTTTCGTCATTGATCCCTAGCAAATGTGTAGTTTAACGTTTAGATGATAATTCACTGGATCGATGTGTCCTAGTGTAGAGGTGGTTTACACTCTTTGGTTGTCATTTTGGACTTCATCCATGTTCAACGTGAATTATGTACGTTCTTGTAGACGTAGATCTTGAGTTTCATGGGTTTGTAGCGTTTTACTTAAGTCATCAGTAAACAGAACCCAAGCTTTTTATGGCTACACACTCTCTGAGACTCATTCTTGACCACTGTACATGAGAAGTAGGTATAGGAGCAAAAATTGCCCTGGAAAACCGGAGCAAAAATCGCCCTGGAAAACAAAAGCGCCCTGAAAAACCGGAGCAAAAATCGCCATGGAAAACCGGAGCAAAAATCGCCCTGGAAAAAACGCGGAGCGAAAATTGCCCTGTGAAGGAATTAGATTGGCGATAATTAGTGAATCTATGTATGCTTTTGTGAAGGAGTTAGATTGGTGATAATTAGTGATTGCAAATATACTTTTGTGAAGGAATTAGATAGACGATAATTAGGATGTATGTTCTTTGTTACTGTGTCCGAATCAGGCGCTGTATTTCTCGGACATTGCAGTTACATGTTAAGACAAATTGATCAAGATAGTTACTGTTACTTCATGGTGTTACCAAGAACACAGTTTTTTTTTGTGACTCAACTGAATATGCTTTTAGTGAAGGAATTAGATAGATGATAATTAGGATGTATGTTATTTGTTACTGTGGCCGACTCAGGCGCTGAATTTCTCGGACATTGTAGTTACATGTTGAGACAAATTGATCAAGTTAGTTTCTGATGCTTCATACGGATACCATGAACGGAGTTTTTTCTTGTGAATCGGATGATTCATTTGTTAGATGCATCTCGAGTGCTCTGTTCTATTTGGGTCAAGTGAGGTACTGTTGGTTCATAGAACCTGCCCGTGACGGGATGGGGAAGAGGGGAGTCAGTCGCGCGAGATAGGGGGGAAGGTTACTTAAAAACACCCCTGGAGATAGGGACTCCATATATGCTTTTAGTGAAAGAATTAGATAGACGATAATTAGGATGTATGTTATTTGTTAGTGTGTCTGATTCAAGCGCTGTATTTATCGGACATTGTAGTTTTATATTAAGACAAATTGATCAAGTTAGTTCCTGATGATACGTAGAAATACCAGGAACGCATGTTCTTTATGAGTCGGCCGATGTATTTATTAGGATGTATATTATTTTTTAGTGTGTCTGACTTACTCGCTGTATTTCTCGGACATTGTAGTTATATGTTTATTTTCTTCTATTCTGGTCAAGTGAGTTGCTTACGATACATAGAGACTGGCCGTGACGGGTGGAGAACAGGGGAGGGGTCGACCGGACTCAGGCGGTGTCCAAAACGCAAATGCTAATTAGCGATTTTATCTCTTGATGTGTGGTCACACAATGATCTTATCTCGAGATAAGATCATCTTGGGGAATTCAGTTGCCTTACGATATCTTTCAGATTCATTTTGGTATATTTTTGCTTTTATTTACGAGGGCTTACGTACGGATCATATAGATGTAAGTTAATAGGTTTTCTTGATACTGTATATGATTGCATTGGAATATTTCGCAAGGTAGATGAATATATTACTATGTTTGTTATTGAATGACTCATTTTGAATAGAAGTTTTTACTACTCAAACCTAAATTGTTAGGATATTCGATGTAGTTATGCAAGAAATATGGGGTATTTATTAGGAGAGCTTAGATAGTTGTGCTTTATTTGACTCATTTTTCAGAGGATGTTTGATGGAGTTTTTTAGCGGTGAGATGCTTGATGTTGAATATAGGCTATGATCATTTACAGGTTCTAACATGTTCATGTTGACGTGTTTTCATCATTTTATACGAAAATGTCCTATATCTGACTATACCTCTACTTATTTTTCCAAATACTGTACCCATGTGACCTCATTAGCTGATGAATCAGATGCAAGATATGTCTGAAGTATTATACGTGACTGGAATAAGTATAGAAAATTGTTATAGATTTGAATGGTATCGTAGTAAAAAATAGCGTTATTCTCATGATCTCAGAGTTAAATGTCAGATATTTTGGAGGAATGTATGTTTAAGAAGTGCAAGTCCATTATGCATCTGTATGGAATTTTCGTTATTGATCCCTGCAAATGTATACTGTATCATTTAGAAGACGATCTACTGAATGGAGGGGTCCTAGACCATTTATGGTTCGGCTACCCTTCACTTAATGAGATATATTGATCTACGATTGCTGAGGGAGCTGTATGCAACTTAAATTTAGCTTAATATCTATCACATTTTCAACGTAAGGCAAGAGGCGTTTTCAGTGCATTTCAATGCTAGTTCAATCGAGTTAAATTTAGGATAATGCATACAAATATTTATTAGATATTTATTTTTATTGAAAAATAGGTTTTGACATATTTATATATACATATATATATACATGGGATATCATTTTACGAAAAACATAAAAAAAAATCTCAATAAAAATTCGACGTGAGCATCTTGACGAAACATATATAATGACTTCGACCTCCCTCTCTTTGTGTCATCTTGATCCTTGGTACCAGTGTCAGTCTGTGGGTTCTTTATCAATGACGTATATTTATTCCTCACCTGAAGCTGTCAACTCGTCTTATCAGTGTAGGATTTATCATCTGGGTGTGGTTTTATCTCTGATCTATTGGTGTTCGAGACTATCGCCCTTAGTACACATTTTAGATAAACGAGGACCTTTGGGAGAAGTGTATGCAATACTTTTAATCCTAGCCTTGTTTCCAAAACTTTGTTTATTGTTTCAGCGAGGCTTTTATAGACGGTATTTTTAATCACTATTACATGTTTGTGACATCAAATCGTTTCAGATTTTTTCCTTGCTATTATCCACATTTCCATTAATTATATTTCCGCAGATTTCCGAAATATACCCAATTCTCTTTGCACTCAAACGTTTATGACAGGATTCTCTCTTCTCATGCTTCATTACCAACATACTTGAAACAAAATCAGATATACATTTGATTTTTTGTGCAATTTTTCTCACTTCTTATACTTGTCACCCTTTCATCACCCCATTTGATATTTCGGTTTCCTCCAACGTTTGTAGATTTTTCTCCACATGGCATATCCTCGATATCACTGTCACTGATATCTCACATTTTCCCCCTTATTTTCATTATTTTCAATTTCGGTTATGGCTTGGGGTCTTCCTCCCACCATATTGATTTAGCCATTTTCACCCAATCTTCATACATTCTTAGCTTGAGTGTTAGTGGAACCTTACGTTCTTTTACGTTTGCACCATTTTGAGCACTTTTTTTTTCATTAAGTTGGAAACCCAAGTCCGGATTATTATGTTCTATCAACGCGCCCATTGCATCCTATGAGGTCATATTTACTCGTTCATTCTTAAGATTATCATATTCAAGATAATGGTGTCCTTTGAGATGACGCCAAAGCCCGAATGTAGAGCCTGATTTGCTTAATCTTATCTCCGCAATGCATATAACACATACCCCCGTCTTTTCATTCCTTTTAATATACTTCCACATCAAACTGGGCCACATCTTTCTTCCCCGAAAGCGCACCGCTATCTGAATGAATAGAGATATGAGTCCAATTTATACATACAGGATCGTTAGCGTCACTGCGTTGGCTCATGTATGCGACATTTACACACATTTTGTGCAAAAGGGTTGCCACACACTGCCGGATGCATTAATACAGTCCCAACCTAACCTTTCCCGTAGCACAACATCCCTTGCTGTTGATACAAGATATTTCATCTGCATCAGCTTCATACTATGTTATGTTAAAAGAAGTAATCATCCTATCCGATCCTAACCAATCTTATGTACGGTATTCAGTCATTGTTTTATTCAATGCATAATACATTTCTCCACTTGTCTCTACATTTTGATCTAACCTTTGCAGTTTTGACACCTAATTACTGCTACTTTACAATCAATCTCGACTCATATATGTTACCAGAGTGGTCAGATTTTCTCAATCTTAGATGGATTATATGTTCCCATCATCATACAAATGGGACGACTTTACTAGGTCTAACACATTTTTCTTCATTATCTCCTGACACTTCATCCTTTGACGATTTGCACAGTTGATCCGTTTTTTCATTCCAATAATTTTTTCCAACTCTTCACGATGACAACGTTTCAAGTGTCTACACACGTTACTCGTCGATTTACGTTTATTCAATTTTATTTTTTTTGGCACAGTTTACAAGCCCCCATCACCCCTTTTCTTTCGAACAATCGAGGACTCAAGCTATAACCCATCCTTCCACAACAGAATCCCTATATTGACTGAATATTTTCTCATCGTACTCTGATTTATATCTCACCATTCTGTCACACATATACAGCATTTACCCCGAGATAGGTTTATGAGTAGCGTTGCAACCCTTGAAATATATTCTCCTACCGAATTCAACCATTTCATTGTTTCCTTTGACCAACGCAATGTATGCAATTTTCATCGCTTAACCTTTGAGTTGTAGGATATTATAAACAGTTGATTTAGGATTTACGGACTTTATTAGTATTATTTACAGATCTTGCTGTCATCACCATCAATGACATCTAACTCATTTTTTCGATTACAACATAGCTCGTACAACCACCCATACCCAGCATCACGATGTCTAAGTTTCCTCTCAAAATCCATCATATAATCCACCATATCTTTGTAGCGAACACCGAAGGCTGTTCCGTGCCCTTGCGTCCACAAATGTAATTCTTCTTCTTCTTGAACTTTAATTATTCGAATCTTCTCAAATTCAATGTCATTCTGTTTTTCATCAATGAGGAATTCTTGCATACGTTCCAGG